>JAJPUD010006998.1:99313-117031 GCA_023553655.1 Myrmecobius fasciatus
AAATCCCCTATCTCCACCAATGAGACTAGCAGAATGAGTGAAGTGAATACTGGAAAGGGTAACTATGGAGGATGTGTTATCAGGGGAAAGCCAAGTTTCAGTGAGAGCTAGCATATAAAGGGTAGTTTTTTTGTTTTTTGTTTTTTGTTGGTTTTTTTTTTTGTCTATGGAACAGGTAGTCCAAAGAATGCAGTGGATGGGTGGATTTTTGGATGAAACATTAGGGTGGGATAAGGAGTCAGGTGATAGGAGATGTTGAGTGGGGTCCGGATGATCATATGCAGCAGTTCATAGTACTATGGGATGTGAAGAGTATGACCATGTCTAAAAATGTTCATCATTACAGAGAGGTTGTTTTTTTCCCCCTCGAAGTTAGGTACAGCAAGAAATGTGTGTTCTGAAGTCAAAGAGGGTTACACTTTGCATCAGAGTTTTTCTACATCTACTTTTGTAGCATGCATTTGTGATATAGATAAATGGATAGATATATAGTTAGAGATAGGGAAGTATGTATTTTGTGTGCTTATATGTATATGTGTGTATATATCCATGAATATAAATACATATGAAAAAAATTGTGTACATTATACATGTTTATGCACACATTTATGTATATAGGTATTTGTGTAAATGCATGTATGAATGTATACATGCTATAACATATCTAATGTGAACTCCTGAAAGAAAGAGGCTATGTTTTTGTTTCTGTGTCCTTAGTCCTTAGTAAAATATTTTGCATGTAGTAGGTTTCTAAGATTTGTCTTTAATTGAATTGAATGATATCTTTTCCTCAAAAAAGGATGTTGCTTTTAAATTACTTTTTTAAATGGCATTGCTATTCCCTCTATCACTCTGGATTAAAATATGAGTTTTATTTTCTCTTCCCTTCTTTTCAATATTCTTCCTCATCTTTCCTCTTAAATTAACTATAAATATTTTTAAATCTACTTTGACAATATCTCTCATTCCCATCTTCTTTCATGTTTATGCCATCTTTATCTTGTTTAAAGATTCAGTTTTTCTAGCCTAAACTGGTTGTTTCTTCAGTTTCTATTTTGTATTTTTCCCATTGCCTAGTAAAATCTATCATATATAGTGTTTAATGAAGATTTGTTGAATGGATGAATGATTACATACCACACATCCTGTTCATAATGATTATATAAGACATAAGAACAAAACTATTGGATTTGTTAAGAAGAATGTCAGTAAGCTTTAGATATCAGTTTCAGCAAAGTAATAATATTGCAAGGCAAATTTCTGAGTAACAGTTTCCAGATAGGAAATAATGTCAGTGAGTACAGATCTAATATTTGAGACACTTATAAGTGAAATGAAAACAAAAGATAACTACTAGAAGGGAGATTAGGTCCAAATAAAATCAGATATATTTAGTGTTCCGACTAGATTATAAAAAAAATATGTACCTATGTTTTGTTTTCAGGTTCTTTTGGATCCCTGTTATGACACATAACATGATGCCACACAAAACAGAATACAGTTGCATTTATTTATTGAACAAGGTTTTACATTGGCTTATCTTTAAACTGAGGTTTTGCTCATTGCTGTTTTGGTCCATGTTATATAAAACCATTTCCAACATTATTCTATGTTCTTAAGAACACAAGCTCTTTTAAAAGTCTGTGTAATAATTAGAATTATTAGGTGTATGTTAATTCAGCCCAAATCTCATTTACCAGCCAAGAGAAGGATCTCTCTTAATTAAACCTTCCTGAATTTCCCCCTTGGGTCAATCATCTGGGACAGGAAAAAGAAACATTGTACAGAATAGTTGGAAGACCAAGTTTCTTGAGCAACTGAAGCAGTAATAGTAGGTGACACTCATAACTGCTGTGTGACCCACAAAATTTCTCATAACTGTGTGCTACTGATTCTCCTTAAACTTCATCTGTACTCTGTCTCATTCTAAAATTCCATGGGAAAATGTTGATTCAAAAATTTGCTTCCCTCTGCAGAGGATTGAAGAGCAAATTTAATCACAGTAAAGTTAACAAAATAGGATTTCACACATTGCCTCACTGCCACAAAACACAAGCAACAAAACACAAAGAATAACTTTTCTTTTAAAAAGATAAATATAAACATCCCTGTGTGACTCTTAAGCACATTCACTATTTCAAATATTTTGAGTTTTATTTACCTTGCAATAAGAATGATACATTAACAGCTTACAGGGCTGTAAATGTGTCATGCCAAGGCAAACTTAAGAACACAGAGGTTTAGAAAATGTGTACATTAAAAAGGTTTTGTATCTTTTGTTTATAAAAATGTTACTGCTTTTAATTTTAAAGGCAGTTGATTTTTCAGTGCATAGAGTATTTGACTTAGAATCAAGCAGAGTTAAATTCAAATCTAGTCTTAGACTCTTACAAGCTTTTTGATCCTGGGAAAGTTACAAACTCTATCTTAGCTTCCCCAATTGTAAAAGGGGGATAATAATAGCATCTATATGATATGTAGTAAGGATTAAACTAGATATCTGTAAAAAGGCACTTAGCACAGTTGCTAGAACAGACTAGTTTCTATGTAAATATTTATTCCTTTCCCTTCTCAATGCTATTAATATTTGAGCTAAGCTCTAAATTAGAGACCAACTTGATGGTAAATTATTTTCTTCAGGCATAGTGTAGTGCCACATAGCATTTCTTACATACTGCCATGAGATGTTCTGTCTATGGCACTATTGCCAAGTTCACTGGTGGGGCAATGAAAGCTAATAAAGCTGCAACATTGGTACTACTAAATTGGATTTTCTGGTTTCAGTCTCAAGGTTCTGGAAGCAGGGGTCTGGAATGTGGAGTTGAGCTCTATTTTTAGCTCAGACATGGACCCTTCTCCTTTCCCACTGTTCCAATCTTCTTCCTAAAGAGAACTTTTTCAGTAAAGAAGGATGCTTACCTCAGAGATGGATGATTGCCTTGGCCAAATTTCTGTAACATGGATCCAGTCTCTCTGTGGGAGAGAAAGTAGCAGAGGGAATAGAGACTAGAGTATGGGGTTCAATTTTGTGGTAAGTCTGTGTATTGTGTCCTTGGGTTTTGTTATGAACTATCGTTAGTGCAACTTCCATACGTGGTGCTAAAAGAGGATAGGGTGATGAGTGAACTCTGTAGATGTTTGTTTTGCATGCTTGTTTTTTATTTTCACTCCTTTCAGTTTCTGTGTTCTAGATCATGGAGATAAATGAAATTACTTTATCTTTGTAACACAGTTTATGTTTTGTAGATGTTTGTGATGTTCTGAGCATCAGAAAAAAGTATCTACTCATCTATTTTACTGGTCACAAGACCCAGAAATCTGTGTCATTTGAAGTTAATGATTTAAAGTTTCAACTATGCATTCATATTAAAAGGGATGGTCCAAACTCTCTGGTAGGCTAATATGGAACATTAACTTATACATAATTCCCTTAGTTTCCTAGAAACATCTCGTTAAAATCCATCCATTGGAATGACTATCCCAGCTCATCATGAGGCAATTTTTTATCACATAGGGCTGAGCAAAGTAAAGCCCAGAGAAATTAAATTATTTACCCAAAGCAGTAACTGCAAAATAGCAATCCAAATTCAGTGGGAGTCACAGCATTCATGCTACAATCATGCTGCCTCCCTATCCCTTACTCTCTGATCTTCAGTTTAGATAGTCTAACTATTCTCTAAGATCTTATCCATTTCTAAGTCTATGAAACTGCATGGTCAGTTTTATAAAATCACTTGGCACAAACAGTAAATATTAGTTTCCTATTTTTTTTTTGAATGAAGGAATTTTATATTTACCATATTTAGTCTTTTATTTTTTCCTTTTGTTTTCTGCCTAGTAATAAATGTATATGCCCACTTCTAATGTCAGCTGTATGTGTGCCGAACTTATGAAAAAATGTACTGACAGGTTCTCGAATAAACTGCTGCTGAAGCTTTCAAATCATTGAAAGTTGAAAGTCAGTGATTCTTATAAACTGTCAGAAGCTACCATGCAATATGGACTGTTCTTGTCAATTTGATTTCCTTAGTGAGTTGAGCAAGGTAGAGGCAGAAGCTCCCTGGAAGGAGAGTGAAATGAATGTTAAACCACATTACTCTAAGGGCAAATATAATTCATTCAGCGAAGAAAGCTGTTGTAATTAGACAATTATTCAAATTATTACTTGTCTTTTCAAAAGATTACAAGTTTCCAGCTACCCAAACTGGAAAAGATTTTCCTCAGTCAATGTTATCAGTCTATATGAAATTAGAAAAAATAATCAAAAAACAAAATCATAAGACAAAAATTGTGAGACAACAATTTGAATGAAAGAAAAACTTTTAAAAATATCTTGAGAAAGTATTCTTGATCATGATTTTATAAAATTATTTTAAAATATATTTTGTTAACTTTCAATATTATTCATTTCTTAGAACTCCTGTGTATTTTGTTTTAGGCATTAAAATATTGTTTTAACAAGGGATACATAATGTTCAGCAGATTGGCAAAGGGGTTCTATCACACACATGCACACATACACACAAACACAGGCACAAATGAGAAGTATTGGTGTAGTTCAAACTTTCTCTTTGGTGGAGTAAATAAACTTAGAGAAACACAGTCGGTGTCCTGTGACTGCAATTATTAGCTTTATCAATCATTGACTAATTTTTTTTCACAAAACTTTGAAATAATCTGAGCGCTATCCTTGCATTTCCAATGATGCAATGGATTTTATTATGATGGGTATCTTGTCAAAACTTTAAACAAAATGTTCAAGCTTAAACTTAACATTTTAATTTGAAAAATCCTGTAATCCTTCCTTTCTTCTAGTTTTCCCAATTTTTGATGAAGGTAATTCTATCTTGTGAGTAACCTAGACTTAAAGGAGTCTTCGAGTCTTTGCTTGACCTCATACATCCAATCAAATGAAAAATTGTATTACCCAATATCTTTTATATCCATTAACTTCTTTCTAGTTATACAGAAACCATGCAAAGTCACAAATATTTTTCCTTCTTTTAGGAGACTTTATAAAATCTTTCTAGCTGTCTCCCTTGACACTTTCTCTTCTTCATTCAATCTTTCATAAAGCTGTCAAAAAGAATTCTCTCAACACGCACACACACACACACACACACACACACACACACTTACACTTGCATTTTTTGCTTATTGCCTTGTTTGTTTATTATTTGGAGTGGGGAGAACGTGTTGGGTTTCCATTAACTATAGGCAAAATACAATTTCTTTGAATGTTATGGCAGGACCAGAGCAACTTATTGTTATCCTTTTATTCTTATTTTACTATATTTCCTTTTACATATTCTATTTTTCAATAATTCTGATTCTCGATCTCATCCTACATTCTTCTGCTTCCAAGCATTCTCATCCCCCTAGATCTGGATCACATTCCCTTTTCAGTGAAAATTTGAAACTTCATTTTGATATAGACTTTGTGAATTTGAAGCAAATCTCTTAAACTTTATGGATCTCAGTTTCCTTATTTAGAAAATGCAGATCTGGATCCTCATTAATGTCATTGTGGTAGTTGTAGCTCTGATTCTCTGATCAGTAAATCATTAATATTTTGAAGGCCTTATTAAGATATTACCATTTCTAAACTTTTGCTGCTTTCTCACTAACTCATCCTCCATGGAGGATATCATTTCTCCTTCATCACTTCTGTCTCATACATCATATATTTCTCCATTTGTCTTATAAATTCTTTTTTTTCTCATGTTTTCCCCACATTTTCACATCACCCTCACCAAAAGTGTATATCTCTTTCATAGCCAAACACATTTTAAATTTTTTGAAGGTGGAAAACATTGAAGTCTTCATCTTCATAGCCAAAATTATATAAACATGACAGACACTGAATCTTAGTTGTTTTAAATTGAATTGAAAATTAAATAATAAACCAATGGCTTTCCTCTAAGAAGGATTTTCTTGGTGTGTGGAATTCAAATTCAGGACAAATAGCAGTTTAAAAAGAGACAGAGACAAAGAGATAGAGAAAGACAGAGAAAGACACATGCACACAGAGAAAGACAGAGAGACAGAGAGAAAATTTTTATTATCTCTGAGAACTGGTGGTTTCTAAGTATAAATAGTTTACAAAAGGAAAATAAACAATTTTAAGGAATCGTAAGAAAATTGTTATATCATTACTACATTAATTACATTTAAAGAATAAAAAGGGAATCTTTATTATCATAGTGTGATCATCATTGACTAAATCTAGAAGGAATCTTAAAGGTTACATTATCTAATAATATTATTTTACAGATAAGGAAATAAAGTTCAATTTGCTCAAGCTGAAGTGACAACACAGAATTTGATTGAGATAGAATTAAATCCATCATCTTCTAATTGCAAATCCAAAGTTGCTTTCTACTGTGCCACATGGTTTTATTTTACTTATTTTTTAATTGGATGTCTTAAATGTCTTAAGTGATTTAGAAATCCTCTTTTGGCACGTAAAGGTTTATCTAACAACAACAACAACAACAACAACAACAACAAAAAGGATGAATTCAGCAAAATGACATCAGGGTGTTTGAGTTTGTCTATAGGACAATATTTTTTTTCACTTTTTGAGTTATATTTTTAAATCTCATAGTGGTAATAAAAAGTCATTTTTAAGCTTTTTTTATTGAAATGAAAGCAAAGGAAACAGATACACACATACTTACACATATGCTCCATTACTGAATTGTAATAAATCTGGATTTTTTTTTTGGATTTTTCTACAAAAGTGCTTTTTCTTTTGAAAAGCAGAGCAAAGAAATAAAAAGAATGATAGTCTATCCCTGGAGGAGGCAGGGAAAAAATTCGCTAGTGACCATTGTAAATTGCTTTCAAACAATAAAGGGTTTTGATTCATTGGCATGTTAGGAAGACAGGATTTAAAACCAGCAAAATTTCAAGAAAAGTAGTGTAGTATATTATAGAGCAAATAAGTTCAGTAATAAAATAGAGTGGAGAAAATATGAGTATGATATTCTGTCAAATAAGGATTCAGAGAGTATAATATTTTAAAAGTAGCCTTGGTCAGGAATGTACTGTGAAGGAATAAAGCAGCAGCTGAGACAAAAATCAAGGAAGAAATAACTTCACAGATAAGTGACCAAATTATAGGAAAACAAGTTAACAAAAAAATTAAGAAATAAAAAAATCAGTGGATAGAAAAAGAGATAAGAATAGAGGAAGACCTGAGAATCATTGGGAGTAGGTGGGAAAATAAAGCAAGGAAAGCAAAAAAAAAATAGCTTATTCGAATCAAAGATTTATGATGGCAAAAAAGACTGAAACTTTCACAGAAATGAAAACTAAAGAGGAAAATAATCAAGAGATATTTGTTAGGGTGGTGGATTAAACACAAATACTATCACTTTGGGAACAAAATTTTCCCTAATCCCCTCACATTCCAGTCATAAAGAATTTTTCTTTCTTTTTTGTGGTATTCTTTCAATAATGCTGGACTTTTGATATCAAGTTCAATTAAAATATATTTTAGACCTCTATTAATGAGTACATGAAAATTTTTGTACAAAAGTCAATGTGTCATTATTATTTTTATTTCTGGTATCATCCAGGCCCGTCTGCCAAGTATTTATTTAGCTCCCACTATGGGCAAGGTCTTATAATAGTTGCTGAGGAAACAGTGACAAATGTTGATACAAAAACTTGATTCTCCTGAACACCTTTTGAATCATAAATTTTCCAAGGTATTATGCTTTGAATATTTTCTTCAATATAAATCGGGATTAAATCTGTAACTACAGTTTCAGTTATACCTAGAATTATAATTTAAACTACAAGTTATAATTTTTTATTCTTGGTAGATTAGATATAATATATAATAATATATTAATATAACCAATCAACATATTTATATTATATATAAATATGATTAATAACATAATATATGATATATTATATAAACATAATTAATATAATTATATAATATAATAATTAGATTATAATAATAATTCACAATCAAAGTATTTCACACTTTTCAAATTGTTTTTTCACTATATAATACATATCTATATATATGCACATATATGTATGTATGCCTATTTTAATCTAATACATAAATACATGGATGCATTCACACAAGTACATGTTAGACCATACTATGCTTATTTCTACTTGTCTTTGTAGATTTTGTAGATTTTTTTTTTATAAAGTTTTCTAGTTAGGTAGGGTAACAATTCCATCTATATATGGTAGTCTAGGTAGGATAAATTTTTGCAAAAGACCAGTGATATCCCCAAAATTTGTTATTTAATAATTTAAAAACAGAGTTTAAACTTTAAATACACATCAAAACTTCAAGACTTTGTAATGGTAGCAGGTTAGTACTTAACACATTTTGCTGATCATATTTTTTCGCTGCTTAATAGATGACTTACAAGTATTGTATATAACACCATTCATAACTCTATAGTTAATTTTTTGATCTGTACATATTAACTCCACTTGGACAGGCCTTAGAAAACAGACAATAATCCTAGCAGAAGTCAGCTTTGTTGTGATCAGAGTTTCTGCCCACTGGTATATCTCTTTTAAAAATTTTGATGAAAAAAGATTGATGTTTTTGTCATTTTGACATGTAAAAATAGCGTCTTAGAATGTGACTTTTGTGGAAGATTAATGAAAAATATACCTAGCAGATGTTTCTAGGACCATCTTGTGATTTCCTTTTTCAATGTACTCATCACTCACCCTCTGTATCTCTGTATCTGTTTCTGTTTCTCAATCTCTCTCTGTCTGTCTTCCTTTCTCTTTTTTCCTCTGTCTGCCTGCTCTGATTCTCTCTCTTTTCCCTAAAAGTGGAATAAATGATACATTTCTTACTGTTTTGTGAGAAAAGAAAAAAGTAAAATTGTCCTGAATTTAATTTTGACCATTTTGGAGGAATTTACTTTTTGAAATCCATATATACTGGGAACTTTGAGATTAATGGACTGGAGAGTTATGGAAATAGGAAAATGCAGTTTGTAGCAGCTGTAGCCTGCATTCATTAAGACAGAGATAGTTTAAATAAAGTTCATGTCAGTAGTGTTTTGAACTTTCTATACAAAGTAGCAATCTTTCTCTTAAGCATTGCAATAATAAATGAAATTTTACAGCAACTTGGAACCTAGAAGCTTACAGAACTTTTGTCTCATCAGTTTCATGAGGAAAATCAATATTTCCCCTCTGTACAAATGCAGAAATTGAGGATCAAGTATTAAGAGAGTGCAATAAATAATGCCAGAAAGTACTTTCAAATAAAATTTTTTGTCTCAAAATCCATTGCTATAACCAAATTCACCAAGTTATCTCACCACTGAGAATAACAAATGTACTTTTAATATTTTATGATTTGCAAAATATTATTTACATCCAAAATTAGGGCTCATCACTTGTTTTCAGATATTTGAGGATCAAGACAGTGTTCACTTATCTGTCAAGAAGGATACTATAGGCAATAGCTCATTCCAATAAAGCAATAAGAAATTCAGAAGAAAGGAAATATTATTCATTGTAAAAAATACCGAGAAAACAGACAGAAATAAAATAAATTGCTAAAACATTACAGAATCATTGGTTCCCTTATAGTTTCACTCACTTAACCTCCCTGAATTTCATTACAATGAGGAAGTCAGACTTCATTGGCCTCTTGAATCTCTTTCAGCTTTATAATCTTATGAATCAAAAATTTTATGATAGAAGGTAACATTTTTTGCAACATCTTGTATCATAAGTTCTTCGTAGAATAGGTTTTATGCAAAGGAAATGATATAATTTATTCAAGTGACAGATGATAGATAAAGGGGAAGAAGGATTGCATTATACTAAAGAAATATATTCATTTTAGGAAATCCAGGAAATAGAACTCATTAGAAAGGTATTTATCATTTTGGTGAAGCTGTGTTGTTTGGTAGTATATAAATAAGTACCTGTCCAAAGCAAATCTCTTTTTCTGTCATTGACTATGTCTCTGTCTCTTCCTCTCTGTCTTTGTATACTTGTTTCTATCTGTCTCTGTCTCTCTGTTTGTCTACTTCTGTCTCTATTTGTCTGTGCATCTCTGTCTCTCTTCTTCTTTCCTAAAAGCATAATAACTGATATATTTATGAATGCTTAGTCATAATTTGATTCTTCAGAATATGAGTGAAAAAATGAAAAAAATGCTGTCCAGTTTTTAAGTTTAGTTATTTAGGAGGAATTTATTTTTTTCAAGTCAAAATGGTGAGAACTTTAAGAATTGATGATGGTCTCATAAAACAATTAGTGAAAGACAAAACAAATAAACAAACAAACAAAAAAGATAGGAAATTAAGACCCACTCCATAATTTTTGAAGAATAAGTTAATAGAGTTGAGACAAGATAGGTAGGTTTTCATGATCCAAAATAATTCAAGAATAAGTTTAAGAAGTAAGGGAACCTTAAATGGAAATTATAATAATGCAAATAAAAAATGTTCAATTGAAAAGAAAAGTGGCAAAAAATAAGGCAAAATAAGCAAGTATAAAAACTTATAATTAATTCAAAATTAGAAAGTGCACATGTACAAAATAGCTAGACAGTGATTCAAGTCACAAAGCATTGATCATCATGATTTAATGCAAAAATGAACCCATCCTCATTTTTTTTTAGATTTAAAAAAAAATTATTAAAGCTTTTTATTTGCAAAAACTATGCATGGGTAATTTTTTAGCATTGACCCTTGAAAGAGTTTTCTATTACAACTTTCCCCTTCTAGTCCCCACACCTCCCCTACGTGGCAGGAAGTCTACTACATGTTATGTCAAAATACTTGACAAATTCAATATGTGTATACATATTTTTACAGTTATCTTGCTGTACAAGAAAAATCGTATCTGCAAGAAAAAAAATCTGGGTAGGGAAACATAATGCAATCAAACATCAATAGAGAGCATGAAAATGTTATGTTATGTTATCACACACATCTGGAAAGAGTGATAATTTGGTTTCCTCATTGCCTACTCTTAATTCCTTTAATCTCTTTTTCTTCGCTTATTGCCAAAGCTAACATTTCTGTAGGAAACAAGTAGACTTTTGTAAGTGATGAAATGAATGAAAGAATGACACTAATTAGTTATTTTGAAAATGATTTATTGAGGACTTCTATGTGCCAAGTACAGTATTAAGAGCTGGGAATACAAAATCAAAAGAAAAACAGGATCTCTATTCAGTGATTTTACATTGCTCAGAAAAAAGCTATTTATTTATTTTAACCTTAAATAATAAGAAAAAAGAAAAAAAAATCTTTGCCATGTGCATTGAAGAACACAAAAGGATTCAAAATATAAAGGAATAAATTTCCACTTCAAGAAAATCTGTATAATATATAGTATGCTTTGTTTTCAGAGCTGTGTATTTTTTCTTTGTTTCCTTGCAGGTTTTCTTTTGCTCTCTGCTGTGCATTTTTTATTATATTCTTTTTTCTACTTCCTTGCTCCTCCCCTAAGAAAGCTAAATTTAAGCACATGTATAGTTTGTGTATATAGGTTTACATGCACATGACACACCTATATTTACAAAGGCCTACATATATGTGCATTTACCTTTTATGAACACTAGGTATAATTATTTTATTTTCTTGTTGCTCTTCATATTTTCTCCTTGACCAAGGTATTTCATAACTTGGATATGATGTTTCTGTGCATTTCCATGCATTATTTCTTTTAGTTATTAATCAGTGGATATTCCCTATTTCTACATTCATCTCTTGTTCTAACATTTCACGGCAATTTTCTCTAAGTTATTTCTTGTACAATTTTTTTTGTTGTTAATACCTTTTAAGTAATTCAATTATTCTAAAGTTTTCTTTTTTGAAACATTCTCTAAATCAGTTGTTTTTCTCATGAGATATTTCACATTTACTTCTTTGTTGGTATTTATATTCTGTTTTAGTATTTCTTTATCTCATAATTTTGTTTGCTTGCCCTTCTTCAATTGTAATTTTCAAGGATTAATTTTTTGTAAGATTCTGAATCTGTTTTTTTCCTCAGTAGTATTTTACTTCCCCCAATACATGTAAATATAATTTTTGACATTCAGTTTTGCAAGATTTTGAGTTCTGAATTTTTTCTTTCTCTTTCTTCCCCCCTCTTTAAGACAGCAAGCAATCTGATATAGGTTATTCATGTACAATCATTTTAAACATATCCCCATGTTTGTCATATTGTGAAAGAAAAGTCAGAAGAAAAGGGAAAAACCATGAGAAAAAAAACAAACAAAAATAAGGTGAAAATAGTTTGATTCAGTCCTGACTCAGCCTCCACAGTTCTGGAGGCTGTCTATTGACATCCCAAGTCTATTGAAATTATATCGATTACTCTATTGCTGAGACAAGGTAAATTTATCATAATTGATTACTGGATCTCCTTTTCTAGTGTTTCCTTTCTTTCATAATCTTCTTTTTAAATTGTTTTTATCTTAATTTTTTTTCTCAACCTCATTTGATTTTTAAAGTCTTGATTTCTATGAATTCTTATTGGACAGGGTTTTTGACATTATTCTTTGGGGTAGGAGATGATTTTTTTTCTTCAGTATCTTCCTCTGAAAATGAACCTTAGTCCACTCACTCTATCCCCATAGTAACCTTCTAGGATTACATTAGGTTCTTTTTCTTTTGCCTGCTCTTCTTTAAAATAGCAATTTATTAGTGTAATCACCTTTTATCACTGGGTTGTGGTAGATGGTACCTCTGGCCTCAGGTCCTCCTTCAGTTCTTCCCTCTGACCTAGAATGAAAAACCAAGATCTCTGCCCTCTGGTTAGTGCACATAACCAGCAGCTGTATATACTGGGTATGTGTGGTTTCCTTTCCTCCGGGGTCAAGCCTGGGCAGCAAAACTGGATCTGGCATTTTTATCGTCAGGTCTTCCCAATTTTCTTCAAGATCAGACACTGGAACCCTATGCTGTCCATCAAACTTATCATGCTATCTGGGAGGTGGAAATCTCCCATGACTAGGACAGAAATCAACCCAAACAGCCCAGGGCTTCCCACTTGCTGTTTCAGTGGAGCTAAGTAAGAGACATTTATACTTAATGTATGCCAAACCTCTGTCTTGGTATATTTCTGGATCTTCTTCAGTTGTGCCAATAGAGCCCTCTATTCTTCTCCAACTTTTGTTTGGTTGTACTGCTCTATCCTTTCCTTAAGTCATGATGGTTTTTCTTTGTTGGGTATGACTGGAGAACTTGGAATTTTCTAGCCTGTCATCTTCCCAGAATCCTCTTGGGACTATGCTTAACTTTGCAGGGCAAGCTATCTAAGTCCATAACCACAACTCATTTGCTCCATTAATTATGAATTCCTACTTATGAAACATTATTTTAGTAATAATAATTTCAAGTACTTATGGTTCTTCGAGGTAGTAACTGCTGTATCTTGTGTAGTCCTTTTTGTAGCTCAATGATCCTTAAATTTTTTTTCACTTGTTACTTCCTCTATTTTCTCATTTACCTGGGAGCTTTAGAACTTGGCTATGACATGCCTGTAAGTTTTCCTCCTGAGATTTCTTTCAGGTGCTGATTAGTGGATTTATTTTCCTATTTCTGTTTTACCTTCTTGTTTTATAATTTCAGGACAATTTTCCTGGATAACTTCTAATGATATTGTATGAGATTCTTCTTGTTTACCATAATTTTCAGATAGTCAAACTATTCTTATATTATTACTCCTCAAAAAAAAATGAAGACGAATATCATTGTATCATTTAAAAAAATAAATTCAAAAGAGAGAATAGGATATTCAGGAAACAAAAACAACCTATCAAGTTTAAATTTGAAATAATGAACTGATAGATTTAAAATTGTAATTTTAATAATAAAGTAATGGCTCCATATGCAATCCTTTTTTATTACTCTATTTTTGAAAATGCCCATATTTATCAAATAAACAAGCCGTAGCAGTAAAAACAGAAAAATATCTTTCCCTCTTAGAATCTTGGGGTACCCTACTATTGCTGACAATTCATATTTGCATTTTTATATGCGTTTCCTTAGCAAAACTAGACATTCCTACTGCCCCCCCCAAAAAAACCTGCACTACTTTACTTCAAGAACCTTTCTCTCTTTAACTTTTAGATTTTTGATATGTTGTTGTGTGGAACTGCTAAATATCAATGTTCA
Organism: Myrmecobius fasciatus; assembly: GCA_023553655.1. NCBI lineage: Eukaryota > Metazoa > Chordata > Mammalia > Dasyuromorphia > Myrmecobiidae > Myrmecobius > Myrmecobius fasciatus. The sequence continues at coordinate 113,461 of JAJPUD010006998.1, forward strand.
AATTAAATTCATATAATTAAATGAAACCTGCCATTATGCTTTCAGTTGCAACAGCCTATGTCCTTGAATATCATACAGTTTTGTTCATTCTAATTTGAATGATTTGTCATGTATTATTGTATTTGTACTTTATCATTGTACTGTAGTTACCACCAGACTTTATTTTTACAAAAGTAGAGATGGTGACATATAAATGTCATATTAGCTGAAATTCCTAGAATTATGTTTCATAGTTATTAAGAACTTCATAAAAGCTAACAAACACTTTTAATTTTTGAGTTCTGTAGAATTTTCAGTTGTTTATTAAAATATTCATACATAATTTTTCTGCAAAGCACCATTAGAAAAAAGGAAGTGTGCTATTATGTATCAGAAAATAGGGAAGAGAGAGAAAAGTAGGTTCCTCATTCTACTTGGATAGGAGAGAATATTTTTTTTTACCATATACCCTAGTTAGAAAGTATAATTTCTACATTTCTATTTTTATATTACAAATGAGTTCACCTAAAGTATGTTAGTTTTTATTGCTCCAAATTGGATATGAAGTAACCACAATTATGAAAAGCTGCCTGGAGTTGACCTACTATGCAGTTGGTTGGTTGTTGTCCTTCCTATTTAAAGAGACAAAATTTTATAAATATATCAGAGTCAAGGTACAATGTGCCTGACTATGGCTGATCAGTTCAATAAGTAATCAGAAGACTCTACCACAGGTTAGATACAAATAGTCCCTATGAACATTTGGAGTTGAGATGATTTTAAATTTGCACATTTACATTTTTCTTTTTAGATACTGCAATTTTGCTTCACTAAAAATCATAGTGCCAAATGTTTCAAACCAGTTCCAATTGTTCAGTGAAGAAAGCTATATACACCCAGAGAGAGGGATATGAAATGTGGACCACAACATAACATTTTCATAATCTCTATTGATGTTTGCTTGCATTGTGTTTCTTTTTTCTGATTTTTTCTTATACATACAATTTTTCTTGCACAACAATAAGTGGGAAAATATGTATACATATATTCGATTTGTCAAGTATTTTAACATAATTAACATGTAGTGGATTTCCTGTCATCTAGGAGAGGGGTGGGGACTATGGGGAAAATTTGTAAAAGAAAGCTTTGTAAGAGTCAATGTTGAATTTTTTTTTTTTTTTTTTTTTTTTTTTTTTTTTTTTTTTTTTTTTTTCGCGACTTCCGATCTCTCAGAAGTCGCGGTTTCCAATGCCAAGATTTCTAATATCCTACAATCAGTTTCAAAGTTTTATAGAGAGACCTTGAGAGTCTCTTTGTAACAAGTCTTCTGATCTCTCTGAGTGATTCCCTTGTGTGACCCCTGCATTAAATATTTTTTAGGCTAATGTACATTTGATTTTCAAACAATATGGACAGCCACTCAGAGTTGTATACTGCAGTAGAGATAAATGCTTGGCTGTTCAGCTTGAGAAAGAAACTCAGTGCCCTATATGCTATCTTGGCAAGTGATCTTCAGAATATTCCTGAGACAATTCAAATGGAAATAATTCTTTTTCTTAGAATGTTACTGGTGTACTGTCCAATTTTTATAGGCATACAACAATGAAATCAGCAAAAGATCTCTGTAAACCTTCAGGTTGGTAGGCATACTTTCTCTCACACACGTTCCTTTGGAAGATCTCAAATACTTACCTTTGACAACGCATGTTCAATGTCATCAACTTATCCTTTCGCTACCAACAGAACAAGCAAGAAATAAAAAGGAAAAAGTCAAAATATTATTTAAATAGAATAAAAATGTAACTGAAAAGGTGGGAAAATAAATGACAGAATTGTTTTAAGCTCCCATATACAAAATTGTAAGTACTTCATACAGTTTTTTTTTTCTTCCAGTGGAAAAAGGAACACTTTCCCAGTCAACTGCTATGTAATGAAATTGAATCATAAATATATTTCAGTGCTCCATCTCTTAGCAACAGGCTACATCTCACCACTTCAAAATTCTACTAATTGCAGATAAAATGCCCCATGTAATTTTTTATCCTTACCAAGTATTTTTAATATAAAAATCCTACTTTTGTTCATTAATTATCTTGATCACTCTTTCAACAGATTCCAGATCAGTGGCCTCATATTTTTAAAATAAGCTGAACCTGTCAGTCAAAAACTTTGAGTACACACTTCCCAAATATTTGCATTTACTTATTTATAAGTTAAATTATTCACTTGATCTATTGTTCTCCTACATAGGCATAATGTAAAACATACAAAATTAGAAATTAAAAATAGCTAAAGATAAAAATAAAGATTTCATTAATAATGCTCCCCCCAGAATCAGTGAAGTTTAGTGAACAGAGTAGAAACATTTTCATACTTGAAGTTTAGGGAAATCATTTTAATAGCTGGTGGGAAACAAACTTGAAGGAGAAGAGACCTGAGATGAGGAGAACAATTATAAAGCTATTTCAATAGTCTCAGTAATGATGATATCTTCAATAATTTATAGCTGTGTGAATGGGGAGGAGATATATTGCAAAACACAGGAATGACAATATTTGACAAATGATCACATAGATAGATGAGTTAAATGTATGAGTAAGGATCATCAAAATGGTAATACTCTCAACAGAAGTATGGAAAGTTAAGAACAGTGGTGGATTTTGGAAAAAATATAGGTGGAGCCAAGATGGTGGAGTGCAGACACTACTCTCTGTGACCTCCTCTAGCCTTTTCTCAGACCAATATCAGATTAAGGCTCTATACTGGTTTTGGAGTCAAAGCACCCCCAAATATTTGGAGTACAACACATTCCCAGAAGAAGTTACCCTGGAAGAACATCAGAACAGATTTGTTTCAGTCGGGTAGGGGGAACAGTCTGCCAAGCCCAGACAGCAGTATGGGGAGACAGGGCAGGAAGCTGGGCCAGACTTAGTGTGACAGATTCTAAGTACCTGGGGAGTCTCTGTGAGCCTCTCAGGCCACTCCGGCCTGGTTGCAAGCAGGTGCTTTGGCAGATCTGCCTTTTGTAAAAGGTAGATTGTAAACCAGTGAGAACAACAAACCCAGCACCAATTGCTCAGCACCTGAAGTCAATCAGCAGAACTGCCCCAGGACAAATTAAAGCAGGTGTTGCTCCTTTGCTTTGAACATACCTCAAGCTTTTGAAAAATGAATAAATAACAAAAAAGAAGTCTCACCATAGAAAGCTTTTATGAAGAGCAAGAAGAACAGACCTTAGATCCTGAAGTGCCTAAAGGTAAAGCAACTCCAGAGGAAACCACAAAGGGAGACATGAGCTTGTTTTTCTACTTGAGTACGATACTGGATGATTGCCTAAACAATCTCATAAGAGAGTTAGAAAAAAAACGAGGAAATGAAATGAGATCATTATAATAAGGAATGGAAAAAGCATATAATGCCCTATAAAAGAGATATGAAAAATGCACTAATTCACTGAAAAACAACATTGGTGAAATCGACAAAGTATGTAATGAACAAATTGGCCAATTACAAAAGGAGCAAAAAAAAAGACTGAAAAAATAATACACTGAAAATTAGAATTGAACAAATGGAAGTGAATGAATCAATAAGA
>JAJPUD010006999.1:0-19226 GCA_023553655.1 Myrmecobius fasciatus
CCCCCTTCCAAGATAGCAAGCAATCTAATATAGGTTAAACATAGATAATTGTTCTAAACATATTTCCATGTTTGTCATGTTATACAAGAAAAATAAAATCAAAAGGAGAAAAAACATCAGAAAGAAAAAAATAAGCAAACAACTATGACAACAAAAGGTGAAAATGTTACGTTTTGGTTCAAATTCAGTCTCCATAATTCTCTGAATATGCATGGCACTTTCCATCACAAGTCTGCTGGTATTATCTCAGATCACCTTATTGTTGAAAAGAGCCAAATCCATCACAGTTGATCATCACATAATGTTGTTACTATGTACAATGTTCTGTTGGTTCTACTCACTTCACTTAGCCTCAGTTTGTATAAGTTTTTTTCTGACTTTTCTGAAATTAGCCCGTTATCATTTCTTACAGCACAATGATATTCCATTATATTTATATACTATAACTTATTCAGCCATTGCCCAATTGATGGGCATTCATTCAATTTCAAGTTCCTTGCAACTACAAAGAGGGCTGCTACAAACATTTTCTCATATGTGAATCCTTTTTCCCTCTTTTATTATCTCTTTGGGATATAGACTCAGTAGAGACACTGCCCGATCAAAGAGTATGCAGTTTGATAGCCTTTTAGGCACAGATCCAAATTGCTCTCCAGAATGGTTGGATTATTTCAGAACCCCACCAACAATGCATTAGTGTCTCAGTTTTCCTATATCCCCTTCAACATTTTTCATTATCTCCTCCTGTCATCTTAGTCTTAGAGGTGTGAATTGGTAGTTCAGAGTTGTCTTAATTTGCATTTCTCTAACCAAAAGTGATTTAGATCATTTTTTTTGTATGACTCGAAATGACTTTAATTTCTTCATCTGAAAATTGTCCATTCGTATCTTTTGATCATTTATTAATTGGGCAATAGCTTGTATTATAAATTTGAGAATAAGACATTTTCTACAAATTCATATTCACTTAAAATATTGATAAAAATATAATTTAGTCTTCTAAGATGTTGGCAGTTTTAAGTTAGAAATATCATTTCTGGTTTAAGAATATTCTCTACAGAATGGTTACAATTTTTGGTAGGGAGAGGGGGGGAAAGGAAAAAAAGAAATTGACATAATAATTTTGTTGTATATTGAAAGAAATAGAAAGCTATGCATAGTAGATTTGTAGTTTAATGTGCAATCATATTTTTTATTGTACAGTGTTATAAAATACTGGTTAAAATACATTATAAAAATAAAAGTGATAAAACATTGAACTTGCTATTAGGAAGATATAGTTCAAATCATTCCTATGTAACTTGTGAGTATGAGGTCATTAACCACTGTGGTCTCAGTTTTCTAATCTGTACAGAATGAGAAGACTGGATTTTATGAGTTTTAAGACTCATTCTAATTATAAATTCATTATCATATGCTCCTAAGTATATTGATAGTTATTGAGTTTATAATAAAAATATTTCAAAACAAAAAATATATGAAGCAGTGACTACTTTGGCCCCCGTGCTGTGAAAATGAGTATGTTAACATTTCATCTCTCTCCCTTGGATACTCTAGCAAACTTAATGGGGTTGGGAGCATGTTTCTCTGTCACTGCTATTAGGTCCCAATGATGTTCTCCCAGTTTTAGGACTTCCCTGTAGCTAGCTCCATTTACAAAATTAATCAAATTGGCCTTTACAAAGAAATAATTACTTCAAAGCTATAAAAAGAACAAAAATATAACATTCACCCAATCAACATGTGGGAACATAATCACACACCCATATACATACACACCCCAATTTAGACTCTGGAGAGAAAAGGGGTGAACAGATTCATAATTTACCTGAGTCCCTATATAGCACAGTTTCATCAAATTCCATGTCCAAACCCCATGCCCTCCCCATCCCAAGTTCAAGTCCTGGACATCTTGGATTACCAGGGATTTCTTGCTGGGCTGACTGCAACATCTGGTTCAGAGTGCTGTCTTCAAGCTTGCCATGGCTCCAGTCTGGGTCATGAGATATTACTGCCTGTACCTATCTAGAACTGAGAAGCACAAATGAAACAGTTTGGGCCAAAATTCCAAGACCATTTCTTGGGGCCACAAGGCCTAAAAGAAGAGCTAGCTCTTCCTTTCCACCTAGCTAGAGGATCTTTACCCACTTTGGTACTACTACAAGAAAGAGAGAAAGACTGAGTCTGAAAGTTTTAAAGATGCAGCATGTTCCTGCTATGTAGACTGTAGAAAGTGTCTGTTATTATATAGGAACACAATGCCTTCTCACAAAGCAGAAATCTGTATCTTAGATGATCTGGCCATGTACAAAGCTCTGTTGAACTCATGAAAGATCCCCTTTCCATTGAAACATCTTTTCAGTAAAAAAAAAAATATATTGATTGCTCGATATGTGCAATATTAGTACTGTGGTAAACACTGTTGAATAGGCAAAGTGAAATCAATTGAATCTCTATGTTCAATGAATTTCCAGTGTAATAGAAGGCCTAAGGTCCTGGATCATCAGCTGCTTCCTGGATATCTCCAAAAAGAAGGCAACTTATCTAAAACAGAACTTATCACCTGCTATTCCTTCTCATTCTCCCAACTTCCTGAGTTCTAACATTTAGGGGCACCCCTGTCCACCCAGTCACATGTATTCACAAAATGGGGGTCACGTTTGATATTTGTTATATGCAGTCAGTTGCCATATCTTCTTTTCTTTACATCCACAATATTTTTTTCAATCCACTCCTGCTTCCCACTTATGTAACCATCATTCTAGTTCAGACCTTTATTACTTCATATTTTAATATTTAATTCAATTTTAAAGTTTTTTTCTTTACTTATTTTAATACTTTCTTCTTTTTTATTTATATAAAATTAAGTGTAAAATGTAAAAAAAAAAAAAGAAAAACGGAAAAGAGAAATTAAAAATAACATTTTCATGTACACAGCAGAAAACACCAGGGAATATTCAAAATATATAACAATGAATTTCCAATTTAATAAAGCATATATAATAATAGAAGAGATTATATTCATGTCTATCCACTTTTTCTTTACTTGCTTTCAGGTTATTCGTTTGTTCTCTGCTATGTACTTTATACTTTATTCTTTTTTCCTCTTTAGTCTCCCCTACCTCCCTCCAGCAGGTTACAATGAAGTACACATACATTTATATATAAATATACACATATGTATATATATATGTATATACATTATATGCATGTATACATATATGTATATCTCCCTACACAAATACATAGATATATATACACACATACATATACCTATATGGATATACACATATGCATATTTTCACATATGTAAACACACATCTAAAACTATTAATATAGCTGACATATAATATACATTTCTCTCTTGATCAAATCTTTTAAGTTTGGCTTTGTCTGAGATCAATGATTAGTAGCCCTGCTTTATTTTTTCTAATAAATTCTATGTCTGATCCTTGTTGTAGTATTTGTGTATATTTCTTATTTCCAATTTGTCCTTGCTCAGTCTCTTGAAATTAATCTTTGATGTTGGCTTTTATATGTTGAATTTTCTGTCAAGTTAATGTTTTGTTGAAACAAAGTCCTGAAAATCTGGAAGTTCATTGAATGTCCATTTTTCCCCTTCAATATTATTGTTAGTTTTGCTGAATATGCTATTTTTTGGTCACAATCCTAGTTCTTTAGATTGTCAATATATATTATTCTAGGACCTGTGGTATCTTATTGTAGCTACTGATAAATCCTATACAATTATAATTGTAGCTCCAGAATATTTGAATGGGGGGGGTTGTTTGTTTCTTGCAGAATTTTCTCTTTAATCTGGGGATTTCAAAATTGGATATGGGAGAGTGAGAATAGTTTGAGTAACAGCTTATTTGAGATCCTAGAAGCCTGGGAAAATGGGAATGTCTTTGATGGTAATAGGGAAATTTGCAAGGGGGGAAGACTTGGGAGAAAGATGAGTTCCATTTGAAAATATTGAGTTTAAAATATTGAATATCCAATTTGAGATATCTGATAGGTAGTTGAAAATATGAGACTGGAATTCAGGAGAGATTAAGGTTGGATAAATACATTTGAGCATCATTTGAATAGATTGGATCTTATAAATCACTAAGTGAAATAGCGTGGACTTATGTGGATGTCCTTTCTCAAGTGTCCTTGACATTTTGAGAATACCAGTGCAATATATAAGCTATACATTAGTTATTCCTCAATCTCAGCATATGACTAGTCATTCTTTTTGTTTGATTACATATTTTTTCAATGACATTCTTTCTGGTATATCCCCACCATCATCATATTTCTTTGCAACATGCTATAACCTACCCATACCCACCATGCAGTTCTCTAATATCCTTTGGATGATCATTAACTTTAGTTCTTTGGAAACTGTAGCATCCTATGAATCACTGTTATATATTTGTGGAAGGTGTTATATAGGTATGTAGCTAGACCTTTCTGTTTCAGGGAGAAATCTGGGTTAATAAATCAGTCAAAGCATTGCAAAGGGCATGTGTGCTTGCCATGGTAGAGATCTACTTTTTTTGCTTGTAATTGGGGTTAAGTGACTTGCCCAGGGTCACACAGCTAGGAAGGGTGAAGTAACAGAGACCAGATTTGAACTTGGGTTCTCCTAACTCCAGGGCTGATGCTCTAGCTACTGTACCATCTAGCTGCTCCCATGGTAGAAATCTTGGCTTAGAAATCAGGTCAATGACAGATTCCCTAAGTGTGTAGCATATCACATGCTCTTGCTTGGGGATGTTAACTTCTTCATTGCATCAAGCCCTAGAAAATTATGATGCTTATGTATAAAAAGGAGTTGTAATGTCTCCTAAATACTACACATTATCAGAGTTTGAACTAAGTATCCATGCAATTGAATATAGAATTCTTATTATTTTATGCTAATGGGAAGCCTAGAAGCCTTAGGATTAATAATCATTCCCAACCTTTGTGATAATAAGAAATATGTTCAAATAGATGACAATAAGATCAGCAGAAAGGGCATCTACCAAAAGGTGTTTTAAAAAAAAAATGAAAAATAGGGAGCACCTAGATGGTGCAGTAGATAGAGCACCAGTCCTGAAGTCAGGAGAACCTTAGTTCAAATCTTATTTCAGGGATTTAATATTTATTAGCTGTGGGACCCTGGGCAAGTCACTTAACTCCAATTGTCTCAGGGATAAAAACATATCTGCATCAACCAACAGATCACTTAGTAAAGAAAATGCACATTCCATGATCATTCCTAAGGTCTTTTAGCAAAATAAGTGAGATCAAGAAACTTAGAGAAACAGGAAGGAGATGAAATGTAAATATCATGAAAAAGAAGCAAGACCTGCAAGCTCTGTACAGGTGGTCAGCTCACTGGGCTATGGAGTGACTTTGGTATTTCACTCACTCCCTTTAACTTCTGTCACATGGCTAGAGTTATGGAATGCTGGAATTGCAGGGCCATAGAGAGACAAATAATAGTGGTAGTTTTTTTTTTTCTTTTTACAAATTCTGTCAGGAATAGCCTTTCACTTAAATTTAGCATATAATGCCTTAATACTCATCACAATGACCTCTAAAACTTAGCATATAATGCCTTAATACTCATCACAGTGACTTCTAAAAATAAATATGGTAGATAAAACACTGGCCTTGAACTCAAAACACTCGAGTTTGAATAGTCATAGTTGTATGAGTTTTGTGATCCTGGGCAATTAACTCATACTCTGTAAGTCTCACTTTTTTCATGTAGAAGAGGAGAGGGATTACATATAGCGTCTACCTCACAAGACTGTTGTGAAACTCGAAAGAGATAATGTTCATAAAATGTCCTGGAAACTTTAAATTTCTGTGTGAATACAAGCTGCCGTCTTCTTCAATTTCATAATCACAACAATGATGTAACAGAAAACAGTCCCGGGATGGCAACCTCCTATCCATATGCCACATTTCATAATGAAAGATGCATCCCTTCTCATGTTCTCATTTTAAAACAAAACAAAATGCACACATTTTAGTTTCTTTGAGGAATCATCCTTGTATTGCTAGATTTCTCATCTCCTGTGCTGACCTAATTTAACTTCTCACAGATGCAAAAACATTTGTGTTTGATGCTACCAGCTTGACTTTTTTAATGGAAACAGAAGCAATAAAGGGAAAAGTGTTCCTACTTTTTTATCCATTAGATAATGTTGCATCCTTCTTGAGAAGGAAGGATATAATTAGAAACTGCACCTTTCACTATCATCTCTGTCTGGTTGCTTATTGTCCTTCATTCTTGAAGAATATCAAAATGACATCACTATGTTGGGGACAAAAAACAATTATCTTCAACTGTGGCTGATCATACCAGTATGAGCTTGGAAGGCTCTCACACAAGTTGGGCACAAATATTTATCCTATCAACTCTAAAGGTAGATTAAGAAAAAGTTACACAAAGAAATTGTTTTTGGTACTTTATCAATTAATTATTTAGGTTTACCAGATTGGGATTCTTGAATGCTGAAATCATATCAATAGGTCTCTTTGATCAGTACAGTAGCAGTCAACTTTTTAGAAACCCCCCCACGTACACAATATGGTAGGGTTCTTCATAACTTCTTCTTTTCCACAGCCCTCTTGTTTCCAAAAATCGGAAAGTAATTATGCATTCCCCATATAACACTATTTCATCTCCCTGTCATGACCAGTGACAGGGAACATAAGTCTTTGTCCACTCAGCCTCTGATCTCTCTAAACAATTAAGGTTTCCACTCAGAACTACTTCAGATTAGAACCTTCTTTTTATTGTAGTAAGTTCATGTAAATCTTTCCAGGTCTTTCTATAATCAGCTTGTTCATATTTTTAATAGAATAATAATAGTCGATTGCCTTCATGTACCACAGCTTATTCAACCATTCCCCAACTTCCTTTTCCAATTCTTTGCTACCACAAAAAGAGTTGCTACAAACATTTTTGCACATGTGAGTAGTTTAAAGCATTCTTTGCAGCTTTTTCTAGTCAAGGGGGATCTGTGGCACTTTATCTGAATTTGCCCCTTTCAATATTACTCTCTGGGTATATGGAGTGGTCATCTCTCAAATGTGTGGTGACAAATATGCATTTTTCCTAGCACATAATTGAAATAAGCAAGGCAGGTAAGTGAAATCTTTGTTACCTGTATCGCAATAGAATTATTAATAAATGGATTTCTTTGTCTGTTAAACAACCTCAGTCAGGAGAATCATCTGGAATTTCACTCACCTGTGGGTGTCTGAGGGCAATGTTAAGCAAGCACCTGATTTTGTTTCAGGCATATCTTTCATCTGAGCCATTTTAAGAAATAGGGAATAATTTTTTCCCTGAAGCAATTGAGATTAAGTGACTTGCCCAGGGTCACACAGCTAGGAAATGTTAAGTGTTTGAGATCACATTTGAACTCAGGTCCTCCTGACTTCAGAGCTGGTCCTCTATCCACTGCACCACTTAGCTGCCCCCAATAGGGAATAATTTTCATGTATGCTTTCCAGATATTTCTTGTGCAATATCTTTGCCATTTTCTCAATTATTTTTCTCATTTTAAATTAATTAATGATATGGCATTTCCATTATTCTACATAATAACCACTATGGAATAAATCTTTGCTTTCTTAGTTCTGGGTTCAATACTTAATGACATTATTGAAATTTGGAACAGATGAGAAAAGTGATCCTTCATCATGAAGAAAAATCCATTATTTCTGAGCCAAGGATTATGGATTTTAGATTGAACAATTACATCTCCGTGTTATGGTGAAAGCATCACTCTGAAGATAAATCAGTGGCTGAGAGAAAGCCTTTAAATTGCAATTAAAGAATGTAGAACTTCTAGAAACAATTAAGGGATATGTATGAATAAACACTTTTCCCTTCCATATCACAAGATCTAATGATGGTCACAAATAAAATAGTTACTAGCATTTGTTAGAAGAAGAATCAAAGAATCTCAAAGTTGAAAGGGACCTAAAAATATTAGTCCATCCCATACGCAGTTACAGATTATATTCAAAATATAATTCCATTTTTTTACAGTTGAAGAAATAGGCAGAGATTAAGTGATGTGCCTAAAATTAGAAGATAACAAAGACAAAATTTGAACCCAAATTTTCTCATTTGAAATCCAATGCTCTCCACCAAAATATGCTACCTCCCACAGGGATATTATCTACAATATCACTGACAAGTGATCATCCCACTTGAAAATCTACAGTGAGATTTTCCAAAATTTCCAGTAAGATTCTGATGAGAAACTCATTACATTCCGAGGCAGAGTGTTCTATTTTTTCCTTTTATAATTTTGATTAGGAAGTTTTTCTTTATGTTGATTTGAAATCTACTTTTCTACCACTACTATTTCCAACATGATTCTGCCTTCCTATGCAAAGCAAAATAAGTCTAATCCCTTATTTACATATTAAGTCATTAAACAACACATATCTTCAACATGACAACCTTACAAATACTTGAAGACAGTTATGTTTCCCCTCTCCATCATTTCTCCTCTAGGATTAACATTTAGTTCCTTCAGCCTATTCTTTTTTAGTGTCATTTTTAAGTCCTTAATTATAGCTAACCCCATTTAGACAGTCAGTAGTTATGAACATATGCAATTAATAGAAGTCTTTCTTACAAAGTAGAGTTTAGAACTGAGTACAATTCTCCATATTTGGTTTAACAAGTGCAATATACAGTAGTATCTTAGGACTTCCAACTTTCTGGTGCTTCTACTTCTACTAATGTAGCTAATATTTGTATTCATTTCTTTGGTAGCCATTTCAGACCATTGAGTCGCATTGACCTCAGAATATATGAAAACACCCAATCTTGCTTCCCATAAGCTATTATATAATCATGCCTCAACTAAACATGCCATCACATGTTTAAATCCAATGGTAAGATTTTGACAATCTCTTTCCAATTTCATTTTATTAGTTGAAGTCCATTATTCTAATCTATTGTGATTTTTCTGGTTTGTATTTTTCCTTCCAGTATATTAACTTCAATTTTCAGTGTTATGATATTCATAGATTTTATAATTATGTTTTCGATGTCTTTGCCAAAGTCATTGATTTTTAAGAGCAGTGTCAGTGATAGATTTCTGGGGCACACTTCAGTAAAACTTTCATCCAACTTAAAAAAAAATCCATTAATCACTAATTTTAAATGGATTTAAAAAGAAGCAAATGACCATACCCAAACTACACACATCTCTCCATCTTGTTCATGAGGATCTTTTGAATGACTTAGTTAAAATGCCTAATTGTAATTCAGGTAGTCAATATAAATAGTATTCACTTCATCTAGTTTATTAGTCCCTCTGGAAATAAAGAAAGGGAGATTAGTCTGCTTAAACCTGTACTTGAAGAACCCATGTGGGCTCTTAGTGATCACCACCTTCTTTTTAAAGGGCTACATTGAAATCTCTTTAATATATTCTAGATCTTAACATTGTAAATATTTCATTAGAAAAGGAGGAAAAATAATTTTTCATACATTGTGCCAACAATCATTGAGTAGATTTACTTCATTAAATATAAGCCTGTCTAACTAATGTCCCCTGAATTGTGATGTTACTTATAACAATGTGGAATTTAAGAAGAAATGAAAAATATAAGAACTTGAATCTAGTCATTTCTGTGATATGTGAATGACAGTTACCTTAACCAGGTTTTTTGGAAAATGTTAGAAGTTTTCTAAAATGATAATGGCACTCAAGTAAGAATGTAAGGAAGATATGTTTACTCATATTCTTTGGAAATTAAAAGAATGACATATTAAGATATATTATTCTGACTTCATATCAAAGTCATTATTTATTTATTTTTATTTGAAATTTCAGAATTTCATTTATATTTGATAGTTTGATACCGTGGATACAATGCTAGAAGTGAAGTCAGAAACTGGTTTAAAATCCTTTCTCTGCCATTTACTGCTTCTGTGACCCTGGACTAGCCAACCTTAGTTTTTTCACCTGCAAAATTAAAGGGTTAGACTACATGATCTCCTAGATACTTTCCAGGTCTAAACATAAGAATAATAAAGCCTAATTCATAGTCTTTGAAGTAAAATAGCCACTCATTAAAAGCAACCATAACAATGACAACAACAAATTTAAAACCCACTAAAATACAGTTAGGGACCTTAGAAATAACTGATATGGACATGGCGGTGGGAAATCATTAGTTAAAGTATTTCTAATTGTGTAGTTTCCATGATGCATTCTGGAAATTTATTTGTAATTTCTAGTGGAGAAGATATTAGAAAGAATGGAGAAATAAACTTTATGGAACGTTGATGGGCCAGACACAGTGCTGAGTGCTTTTTATAAATATTATCTCATTTTATTCTCAAAACAAATTTGGGACCCACATGTGCAAAAATGTTTGTAGCAACCATTTTTATAGTGGCAAGAAACTGGAAATTGAATGTCATGGTATATGAATGTTATGGAATATTATTGTTCTATAAGAAACAATCAGCAGGATGATTTCAGAGAAGAGACTGGAGAGACTTACATGGACTGATGCAAAGTGAAATGAGCAGAACCAGGAGATCATTGCATGTAGCAACAGCAAGATTACACAATGATCAATTCTGTTGGGCATGGCTCCTTTCAACAATGAGGTGATTCAGGCCAGCTCCAGTGAGTGTGGGACTTCTGATGGAGAGAGCCATCTACATCCAGAGAGAGAACTGTGGAAACTGTGGATCACAATATAGTATTTTCACTCTTTTCATTGCTGTTAACTTGCATTTTGTTTTCTTTATCATTTTTTCCTTTCTGATTTGATTTTCCTTGTGCAGCATAATTGTGAAAATATTTCACATGTTTAACATATATTGTATTACTTGCCATCTATGGAAGATGAGAGGAAGGGAGGGAAAAAATGGAACATAAGATTTTGCAAAGGTGAATGCTGACAATTATCTATGCATATATTTTGAAAATAAAAAAAGCTTTAATAAAAGATGAAAAAACAAACCTAAGAGATAGGTAATATTATTATTCTCATTTTATAGTTGAGGAAACTGAGGCAAACAGTGCTGAAGTGACTTCCTCTGGAATACACAGCTATTGTCTGAATACAGATTTGTATTCCTGACTCCACAATCAGCAATCTAGCCACTGTGCCACCAATTACCTCTTAAAATCTTAGAATATTTCCTGAACCAATGAGAAGCTAAATGACTTACCTAGAGTTGTACACCTTTTAGGTGTCAGAGGCAGGGTCTCTAGGAGCCTCCAAGGCTAGGTCATAGGTTCAAACTATTGTGGGATTAGAAGGGACCTGAAGGTCAATAAAGTCCAACTCATTGATTTTACACATGAAGACATGGAGACAGAGAGGTATGACTAAGGCAAATAGCTGAAAATCTCTAAGGTATGTTTTTATCTTCTGGTACTTGTTCCATTTAACTGCCTTTTAAAAGGAAAAATGATAATTTAATAAAATAAATGAGGAAACCATACCATATGTTTTTTTTTTTTTTATTAAAGCTTTTTATTTGTATAACATATGTATGGGTAGTTCCCCAAAATTGAACTTTACAAAGCTTTCCATTACAAATTTTACCCCCAGTCCCCTCCCCTCCCCTAGATGGCAGGAAGTCCACTACATGCTAATAATGTTGAAATGCTTGAGAAGTTATGCAAGAAAAATCCTATCTACAAGAAAAAAAAAAGAATCAGAGAAAGGCAACACAATGCAAACAAATGTCAGTAGAGATCATGAAAATGTTAGGTTGTGGTCCATATTTCATTTCCCTCTCTCTGGGTGTATATGGTTTTCTTCAGTGAACAATTGGAACTGGTTTGAGACAATTCTTTGTTGCAGAGAGCCATGTCCATCAGAATTGATCATCATGTAATACTGTTGTTGCTGTGTATGATGATCTCCTGGTTCTGCTCGTTTCACTCAGCATCAGTTCATGCAAGTCTCTCCAGGCCTCTCTGAAATCGTCCTGCTGGTCGTTTCTTACAGAGGAATAATATTCCATAACATTCATATGCCATAATTTATTCAGCCACTCTCCAATTGATGAGCATCCCTTCAGTTTCCAGTTTCTAGCCACCACAAAAAGGGCCGCCACAAACATTCTTGCACATGTGGGGCCCTTTCCCTCCTCTAAGATCCCTTTGGGATATAGGCCCAGTAGAAACACTGCTGGGTCAAAGGGTATGCACAGTTTGACAACTTTTTGGGCATAGTTCCAAGTTGCTCTCCAGAATGGTTGGATCCGTTCACAGTTCCACCAACAATGTATCAGTGTCCCAGTTTTCCCACATCCCCTCCAACATTCGTCGTTATCTTTTCCTGTCATTTTAGCCAATCTGACAGGTGTGTAGTGGTATCTCAGAGTTGTCTTAATTTGCATTTCTCTGATCAATAGTGATTTGGAGCAACTTTTCATATGACTAGAGATGGTTTTAATTTCATCATCTGAAAATTGTCTGTTCATATCCCTTGACCACTTATCTATTGAAGAGTGGCTTGAATTCTTATATATATATGAGACAATTCTCTATAAATTTTAGAAATGAGGCCTTTATCAGAACCATTAAATGTAAAGATGATTTCCCAATTTGATGCTTCCCTCCTAATCTTGTCTGCATTTGTTTTGTTTGTACAGAAACTTTTTAACTTAAAATAATCAAAATTATCCATCTGGTGTTCAATTAGGAGTTCCAGGTCTTCTTTGGACATAAATTTATTCCATCTCCACAGGTCTGAGAGATAAATTATATTACATTCCTCTAACTTGCTTACAAAGTCCCTCTTTATATCTAGATCATGAACCCATTTAGATCTTATCTTGCATACCATATGTTTTTACTTAATTTCTAGTTTGTGGAATAGTTAATATTACAGTAACGCGATAGATAGATACCTAGATAAATAGATAGATACATAGATAAATACTCTAACAAAGCAACCCCCAAACAGGCACTATTTCACCCATTAATCAGTAGTCAGCTAACTTTTATTAAGCATTTACTAAATCCTAAGTACTAGCAATACAAAGAAAGACCAAAAAATAATCCCTGCTTTTAAGGGATTCACAAAATTATTACAGAAACAATATTCAAACACATGTACAAACAAGACATATTTTAATTATATTTTAGTTTGGAGATAATCTCAGAGTAAATAAACCAGAATTTAAGGGATTAAGACAAGTTTCTTTCAGAATGTGGGACTTTAGCAAGGACTTGAAAGAAGCAAGATTATCTTGATGTTAGAGATAAGGAAACCATTAGAGAAAGATATCAACTAGGAAAATGGAGCTGTGGATATTTAGTTATCTCTCTATATTGATGTGACTCAGTGGATACAGTGCCTGACCTTACATCAAGAAGATTCATCTTCCTGAGTTCAAATCTGCCTAGGACACTCACTAGCTATGTGATGTTGGACAAGTTACTTCATCCTGTTTGCCTCAAGAGATGGAAATAGAAATGAACTGGAGAAGGAAATTCAGTATCTTTGCCAAGAAAACCCCAAATGGAATTTTGTAGAATTGGACAAGATTAAAAACAACTAAGTACTTTAAGAGCTCATTCATACTTTACAAGACAAAGTCATTTTTGTAAAGGGTTTTTTTTTAAAGCATAGTGTATCATGGCTCATCTGGTGGTTAAACAAAAGAATCCATTCTCTCTACTCACAAGAATTGCAGAGATAATACCCACTGCAGCCTGACAGGTTAACAATGACAAGCAGTTTGTTCAACATCAGAAGAGCCAGTCACAAGACTGTTGTATCTAGCACTGTGATGCTCTTTTTGCTCCTTCCTTAGCATCATATATTCCCCAGTTAGAGAAGATAGTTAGGCTAAAGTCACATATAACATCCTGTACCAAAGAAAATCTCTGAGCAAACCTAGCACCCTTTTGGCAGAGAAATAAAAAAATGATAAGGGGCAGCTAGGTGGTACAGTGGATAGAGCACCAGCTCTAAAGTCAGAAGGACCTGAGTTCAAATGTGACCTCAGACATTTAACACTTCCTAACTGTGTGACCCTGGGCAAGTTACTTAACCCCAATCATCTCAGCGAAAATAAATAAATAAAAACCCATTACATGTATTTTAAAAAAGTGATGAAGGCTATGCTAACTCATAATTATTCAAAGGAAAACCTCTTCAATGAAAATGAATGTAAAAGGTTACATGATTGGTCATTCCCATTCAAATCACAAAAAATAACTCCATCATTAGCAGTTTATTTCATCATGGGGATGATTGCATATACTTTTTACCTGTAGGTTCATATCCTCTACATTTTTATTAATGTTTGGAGAGTACATGGCTGTGAAATTAATCTTATTTTTTCCTTCTCTTGTGACATAGTAAATTATTGTTATTTTTTTCAAATAATGATCAGAGGAAAAGGAAGACAATTCAATGAATGTTCCTATGAAATGCAAAAGAGAGCTTGCTTATTTTCAGAAAGAGACTATTGTAACTGGTAGGTCAGGCACATGCTTAACCTAGCTTGCCAAAATCATTGATCAGCTAATACAAACTCAAGGGTTTATGGCTACAGGGAAGAGAAAAGGATGTTAGCCTACAGATTCTTTTACAACAATGCAAAGGGGAAAAAGCCATATTTATGGGCTTGTGTGGGCAGTTGGGAAATGAAGGGGAAACATTTTAAGATTTTCTTAGCCCTCTGGAAGTTCCAGGCTCCGAGCTGACTTTGCCTCAAGCCTCAAAACCTAGGCATTTGGGAATAAACTTCTTAGAAAGACAATCTGATGTGTGACTTGGAATATCACACTGTTTGGGAGATGTGCACAGCTTGAACTAAAACATTATTGAAAAGAATGAAAATCTCTTTTTTTCCCTGAAGGGTTTCAGAGAATAAGATATTTTAGATAATCTCAGTATTTTGCCAGTTCAGAAGAATGACCCTGTGTTATGAGATGTTCCCATGAATTCAGCCCTTGGGTGACTCATTATTGCAGGGAACAAGCTGGTTTTCAACACTGCATCATCATCTTTTCCTTCCTTAGTTATTGGGGACTTTCCCTCCTTCAATTTCATCTTTGGCAGAGAGTGATATTTTTAAAACAATGTAATGTTGTTTTTAAGGACTGGAAAATAGCCTCTACTAGTCACAATGACAAAGGTATCTGAAATTTAAGGTGTTATTTATAACCAAGCTTTGAAAGTAAAAAAAAAAATTCTTGAACAAAAAAAAATGGCCTTTGGAGAACTAAAAAGTGTTAAACATTTACAGTTTTAGTCAGAATTGGTGGAACAGAAATTAATCCTTATATATTATGAAACTGGAAGAGTAAATTTAGATAAATATTAGACTACTAAGAAGGATAAGAGAGAGGCAGAGACAAGCATGCATAATAAAGGCAGGGACTCCCCCAAACTACTTTGAATATTTTAAATAATGACTCTGAAGAAATTGTTGAATAGCAGAACACAGAAAAATACAAAGTGAAATAATTTTTCCAGCCCAAGACAACTTAGAAGATTGGCAAGAAAAGTCTGTTGCCCCAGGGTGAGAGGGGAATACAGTCTGGTACAGTTTTGAAAGCTCAGACCAGGTCCAAGAAAACAAGGAACAAATCTTGGAAGTCACTGAATCAGTAGCAGCAATGGCTACTCCTGGAGTTCTCAGCCCACAGACAGTAAAGGGGTTCAACAACTAGTAAGAAGAACATTTCAGAGGTCCATTTCACTTGTACCAAGGCAGGACTATGTTGCCTTGCCCATATTCAGATCTGGGCCACAGTCTTGGATGCAAGTGCTAGGATAAGGAAGAGTGCTAGTACAGCAGAAATTGCAGCTATTGTGGAGCAGGGACTCTTGTCATAATTCCAGGGCAGAAAAGAGTGCTTATGGTCATGCACAAACTAAAGTACACCACCAGAAAAGTCTCAAATCCCTCTCCTTAGATCATTCTACTTTAGAAGAAATGAAAATTTACAGCTCTCTAGAAGTTCTCTGAATAGAGTTGTACAGAACTCCTTAAGCTTAGAGTAGTGCACCCTCCACTAGACAAAGAAAATGAGCAAATAACAGAAAAAAATCTGGCCATAGAAAGTTACTATGGTGATAAGGAAGATCAAAACACACACCCTTCTATCCAAAGCCTCTAAGAAAAATATGAAAGAGTTCAAAAAGGAGTTTAAAAACCCAGTAAGAAAATAGAAGTAAAAATGAGAATACAAATGAGAGTGATGCAAGAAAATCATGAGAAATAAGTCAACAGCTTGGTGAGAAAAGGCACAAAAATTCTGAAGAAAACACCACCTTAAAAATGTGCTAGTCAAAATGGTAAAGAAAGTACAAAAACTAATGAGGAGAAAAAATGCATTAAAAAGCAGAATTGGTTAAAGAGAGGCACAAAATTTTGCTGAAGAAAAAATTCCTTTAAAAATAGAATTGGTCAAATGGAAAAAAGTACAAAAGCTTACTGAAGAAAATAATTTCTTAAAAAATAGGATTGAGGAAAAGTAAGTTAATAACTTTATGAGACTTCAAAAAAAAAATAAAACCAAAAGAATGAAAAAGAATGCAATGTAAAATATCTCACTGACAAAACAACTGATCTCAAAAATAGATCCAGAAGAGATATTTTAAAAATTATTGGACTATCTGAAAGTTGTGATAAAAAAGTGGTGTGGAGCCAAAGTCAGGATAATACAAGATTCTACAATAAAGGATCAGAGGGTTTGGAATATGATATTCTAGAAAGCAAAGGAGTTAGGGTTACTAAGAATCACCTATCTAGCAAAACAGTATAATCCCCAGGGGTAAAATGGATAATGAATTAAGTAGAGGACTTTCGGGCATTCTTGATGAAATGACCAGAGCTAAATAAAAAATGTGATTTTTCAAGACTTGAGAGAAGGATAAAAGAGCAAAAGGAAAGATAATTCATAAGATATTTAATAAGAATGAGCTGTTTATATTCCTACATTGGAAAATGATAGTTGTAACTAATAAGAATTTTCTCATTCTTACGACAGTTAGAAGGAGCATATATAGACAGAGAGCATAGGTATGAGCTGAAGAGGAAGGGATGATATCTTAAATTAAGGAGAGAGAAAGAAATGAATTGGGAAAAAAAGAATAGGATAAATTATCTCACATAAAAGAGGCCAGAAAAATTTTGCATTGTAGGGGAAGAGATGGGAAGGGAGGAGGTGAGTGAAGTTTTCTCTCATTACAATTGGCTCAAAGAGGAAATTACATACACACTCAATTGGATTTATAAATCTATCTTACCTTATGGGAAAGTAAGAACAGAAGAGGGCAGGAGAAGAGGTGAGGATCACAGAAAGAAAGGTAGATTGGGGGAGAGGATTGTCAGAAGTAAAATATTTTGAGAAGGGACAGGTTGAAAGGAAAAAGTGAATGGAATAAATAAAGGGGGATAGACTTAGCAAAAGTAACAACAATTTAAAGCCAGTTTCTCTGATAAAGAGACCTCATTTCTCAAACATATAGAGAAATGAGAAAAAATTTTAAATGAGGGCCATTCCCTTATTGATAAATGATCAAAAGATATGAACATTATCAGATCAAGTGATCAAACCTATCTATAACCATATGAAAAAAAAGTTGTAATTCACTATTGATTGGAGAAATGCAAAATAAAACAATTTTGAGGTACTACCTCATACCTATTAGGTTGGCCAATAGGACAGAAATAGCGTGGGTGGACAAATAGTGGAGGGGATGTAGGGTGAGATGAAACAATGATATACTTTTGGTGGAGTTATGAACTGATTCAACCATTCTGTAAAGCTATTCATAACTATGCCTAAAAGGATATTAAAATATGCATAACCTTTGACCTCGCAATACCACTACTAGGTCTAATTGCCAAAAGAGATAAAAGACAAAAAGCAAAAGTACCTATGTGTACAAAAATATTTATAGCAATTGTTTTCTGATAGAAAAGAAATGACCATGGAAGGGATGTCTATCAAAGGGAAAATGGCTGAACAAATTTTAAGTATGTGATTGTGATGGAATAGTATTGTGCTACAAGAAATGATGAGCAAAATCCATTCAGAAAAACCTGAAAAGACTTCAATGAGGAGATGCAAAGTGAGATATACAATTTGAAAGTAACAGCATGGGGCAGCTAGGTGGCACAGTGGATAGAGAGAGCACCAGCCCTGAAGTCAGGAACACTTGAGTTCAAATCTGGCCTCAGACACTTAATAGTCCCTAGCTGTGTGACTCTGGGCAAGTCACTTAACCCCAATTGCCTCAGCAAAAAAGCAAAAAAAAAAAGAAATGAAAAGAAAGAATGTTAATAGCAATATTGTAAGATGATCAATTATCAATGACTTAGCTTTTCTCATCAATACAATGATCCAAGACAACTCTAAAAAACTTTTAATGAAAAATGCTATTTCCAAAGAAGTAACTGGTGCAACAAAGCTAAAGCTAAAATTGATTTAATCAAAGGAGAAAAATCAGGAAACTGCACTGTCAGTCACACTAATCAGTTTTGTTTTAGATTATGTAAAATAATTAGGCAATATAAAGTTGTTATATTGCTGTGGTATAAGAAATGATGAGTAGGGGAACTTAGAAATACTTGGACTTATGAAAGAAGATAGTATCTACCTTCAGAGAAATAGGAAAAATGGAAATAAGCATAGTACAGTCTTACCTAGATGCATATGAATATATAAGTGTATGACTGTAGATATCTTTGTGTACATATATGAGTAGATGTGTATGTATGTATGTATATATATATATATATATACATATATATATATATATATGCCTTTGTCTGGGAGGAAGGAGAAGAGGAAAAAATCAAAAGTGTGTAGGAGAGAACAAAAAAAAAAAAAAAAAAACCTTCAAGGAAACAAAGGAAAGATGGCCAGCTCTGATCACAATGTGTGATTGTTATTATATAAACTTTCTTGAAATGGAAATTTATTGCTTTATAAGTTTGTATTCTCTCATGGGGAATATATATACATATATGGATTTATAGATAGATAGATAGATAGATAGATATATCTGTTTTAACCTAAATCTGTTTAACCTAAAGAGTAATAGAAGTATAAATCACATGTAAGTCAATAGGACAATATTGGTAAATAGTCTTAATAGACAAGGTATCTCCAAAGTCTTATGATACTTCTAGCTTTAATAATTCCTAGTAGAGAACTCTCTCTCTCTCTCTCTCTCTCTCTCTCTCTCTCTCTCTCTCTCTC
>JAJPUD010006999.1:19236-36805 GCA_023553655.1 Myrmecobius fasciatus
TCTCTCTCTCTCTCTCTCTCTCTCTCTCTCTCTCTCTCTCTCTCTCTGTCTTTCCATATCTGTGTCTCTCTCCATGAATGTTTATAATTTCCTCTATTTGTGTATATTATATATAGTCAGCATCTATATTTATCCCAATTCCATATAGATATTTAACTTTATACAGAGATACTTAATGATAAGTTGTTCACAAATCTATATAGTCACATAATAAATTGTATAAAATTATACACACATAAAATTCACAAAAAAGGAATTTATTAAGTGCCTGTTGTATGCAAGGTACTATCCTGGTGTTTTAAAAAATGCTCACTCTTTATGAAGTTTAGACTGTGATGTGTTAAATATTATGTGAGGTACTAAAAAATCTTTGATAGTAGAGATAAAAAAGTCTCATGGACAAAATGACCTTGAGTTGAGCTTTACAGCATAGTGGATAGAGTGTTGGAATTGGAGTCAGGAAACTTTAATTCAAATCCTGCTGCAGATAGTAGCCATGACCCTGGAAAAGTCACCTAGCTCCTTGTAGACTTAATTTCCTCATCTGAAGAATGGGGATAATAATAGCGCCTACTCTAAAGAGTTGTGAGAACAAAATGAGATTACATGTAAAGTGCTTTGCTGACATTAAAGTGCTATATGAATGCTATTTTTAATTTTTTTAAATTTATTTTATTTTTAATTTGTAGAATAAACAAGCATTCTATGAAACAATATAATAAAGAATTGCACATAAAACTGCAAATCTGTTTTGTACAACTTGCTATTTATTTTAAATACATAATAAAGTTATCATGTAAATTTCTTTTTTTTTCTTTCCTTCCCCCCACCCTAGAGATGTTTGCTATTAGACACAAATTTTATATTATATACACATATGTATGCATAATACATATACACATACATGTATATATCCATATATTATATAAACAAATATGTAAAATTATTCTATCCATATTTCTGTTTCTTGGTTCTTTCTCTGGATGAAATTAGCATCTTTCTTCATATGTCCTTTATAGCTAATTTGGGTATTCAAATTAGTCAAAATGACTCATTCACTCAAAGTAATTTTTAAAATAATAATGCTTTTGGTATATATAGTGTGCTCTTGGTTCTGCTTATTCTGCTTTTCATAATTTTTGTGCAAGTCTTTCTGTTTTTCTAAGATCATTGAGTTCATTTCTTGTAACCCAATAGTACTTCATCACAATCATATATCACAACTCTTTTAGCCATTCCCCAATTGCCATTAACTTTTGGATTAATGAACTTTATATCTGACCCTATTTACTATCTTGTGAGATGTTTGACCCATTATTCTAAACTGTTGAGATCCTTTTGGAGTTTGGAATTTCATCAAATATGTGTTTTATTCTTCCAAACTGTGTTTTCTTCAAATTCAACAAGAATGCTATGATAGAATGTAGTCCTTCAATTCAAAATTGTTGAGTAGTTCAGTATCTAGAACAACTTTTAAGGATACTCCAACATAAATCTCCCCCCAAGTTGATATCAATCCATTAGTGAACTACCACTTTCCCTAATTTTCCTCTGTAGTTGATGCTTGTTCATGGACTACAAGAATCTTTATGGTCATCTCTTTACTTATTCTTTACCTGAGCACTTAAAAAAGACAATCAATACATGGTTAAAGGATATGAACACAATTTTCAGATGAAGAAATTAAAATCATTTCTAGTCATATGAAAAAATGCTTTAAATCACTATTGATCAGAGAAATGCGAATTAAAACAACTCTGAGATACCACTACACACCTCTCAGATTGACTAAGATGATAGGAAAAGATAATGATGAATGTTGGAGGGGATGTGGAAAAACTGGGACACTAATGTATTATTGGTGGAATTGTGAACTGATCCAACCATTCTGGAAAATAATATGGACCCATGTTCAAAGGGTTATCAAAAAGTGCACACCCTTTGATCTGGAGTCTCTATGGGGTCTGTATTCCAAAGATATCATGTGCAAAAATATAGCAGCCCTTTTTTGTAGTGGCAAGGAACTAGAAACTGAATGGATGGCTATCATTGGAGAATGGCTGAATAAGTAATGGTCTATGAATGTAATGGAATCTTATTGTCTATAAGAAATGAGGAGTGAGCTGATTTCAGAAAAACTGGAAAGATTTACATAAATTAATGCTGAATAAAGTTAGTAGAGCAAGAGAACATTGTACAGAGCAGTAACAAGATTATAAAATGATCAATTCTGAGCCAATGGACATGGCTCTTTTCAACAGTGAGGTGATTCAGGGGAGTTCCAATGGACGTATGATAGAGAAAGCCAACTGCAGAGAGAGGACTGTAGGGACTATGTGAATCACAATATAGTATTTTCATCCTTTTTGTTGTTTGCTTGCATTTTGTTTTTCTTCATTTTTTCCCTTTTTGATCTGATTTTATTTTTGTAGCATGATAATTGTGGAAACATGTATAAAAGAACTACATGTTTAACATATATTGGATTACTTGTCATCTAGGAGAGGGGGTGGGGGAAGGAAGGGAGAAAAAAATTGGAACTGAGGTTATGCAATGGTGAGTGTTGACAACTATGCATATATTTTGAAAATAAAATGTTTTTTAAAAAACTATACATATATTTTGAAAATAAAAAGTTTTGGGTTTTTTTTTTAAATAGAGAGACAACAACAATTAAATGACCATGAGACACTGTTTCTTCATACCTATTGCCATTATTTCATTTAACTAAAACCTTAGGACATTTTCTGGCTTTGACTTTAGCAAGAATTTCAATACCAATTTAATTTGGTTCATGATAGTGTTTCAACTTATGGAGGGTTGAATATTAGGAGAAAGATTGTTCACTAAGAGTAAAACAAATAGTATCTGAAAAATAAACTAAGAACTAAATAATAAGAACTAAATAAGTCTGTCTCCCTTTCTGCCATTCTCTTCCCACTATTGTTAGGGAAGTAGAAGGCTATGCAAAATCTACAGCTTTATGTGCTTTGTCCACTATAGGTTGATATATAGGGAAAAGTTTCTAATACTCCTAGGAAAGTATTAGAGAATCCAAGACAACAAATGAGGTATCAGAGCATGAGCAGGATATTTATAGAATATTGCTTTGCTTCATAACATGTTGAACAATTAAAGCACACTCACTCCCTTGTATTTAGAGATGGTGAGTCTTCATTCCACAAATCCTCTTGGGGTTGAAGCTAGTATTTTTGATATAACTTACTAAGGAGTGCTTTAGAAGGAGAACTAAAGACTTAGGCCAGCTGGAGGAAAGGAAAAAATCAGCAGGAAACACCACGGCCAATCCAGTACTTTGCAGAAAATTAACATCAGTCAATACAGAGCTTACATACTCCTACAGTAGAAACGGAAGGAAGACCTTAGGAAAGTTAAGTTTAGCTTCTTATATCCTCCACATTTTGTCTTAATTCTCTGGGGAAGAAACACTTGAACTTTAGTTTATTAGATTATTATATTTTCTCAGCTCAAGCCTGATCTCTTCAGTACCTGGAAAAAGTACTATTTCTTTATCTGAAGATTTCTTTTATTATGAGCAGGTAAGGATCCTGCCTTATTTGTAGCTTGTCAGTAGTACCTTGACATTTCCTAAAGGGATGTAGGAAATTTGAACCATGTCTCCATGCTAATGTGATTGTAAATTGAAGCTTCAATAAGTTTTTATTTACTAACCTCCATAACTCACCAAATGATAAATTATTCCAATCCTTCCCCACCATCCCTATCCCACAGTGACTTTATATATTGTTTGTATCTGGTAAATTGACTTTTAATTTGGAAGTATGTAAGTCCTAAGACCCTGGAATGTGGGGGAACATGATTCCATTTACCCCACACCCAGTTTTAGAAGATAAACATTGTGAAGCCATTCTGTCTGCAGAGATTTCTCTGGGGTTTATTTTTAAAATCCCAATGACAACTCTGCTTAGCATTTCTTGATAACTTTTAGATAGAGTTAAAAAAAGAAATTGTACCATTTCATTTCTAACTCTCCACTAGACTGCATTATTCAATGTAGAATTAAACAAAGGTCCATGCCTTTGGTTATTTAATATATACTATTGATAGCAATGATTAATTATTATGTAAAAGAGCTAGAGATTTTCTTTGAAAGGAGCACCATACTTAGGTTTTAGTACTTAAAAAAAATCAAAAATGAAGTTATTTAAAGTAACATGAGTTTGAAAAGTGATCCTCTTCACTAATAGCATTAAAATGGCATATACCTATATACCTATGTTAGGAAAACTGGGAGTATTAGAAGGAGTTTGGGCATTTTCACAAAATTATAGGACAAAGTGACAGGTTACATCCATGAGGGCTTGTCAAGGGATGAGGAACTTCAGATTCTTTGTTTTCAAAGCTGTTATTTTTTTCTTATATTTTAAGTTCTTAAATGTCTCCCTCCCTCCCCACCCTCCATTAGAAGAAACCACCATATAACAAAAATATAGATATATAGGTAAAAAAAGAAAGATACAGTCTATCTGTATTTATACATATATTTGTATGTATAAAACACTGTATGCATCCTCCTTTAAATAATTAAAGCATCTTCCTTCATAAGTCCTTTGTAGTTCATTTCAGGACTTATAATACTCAGAATAATTTAGTAATTCACAGTTATTCTTTGAATGATATTGTAGTTAGTGTATACAGTGTTCTCTGGGTTCTGCTCACCTCACTCTCCATTATTTCATGCAAATCTTTCCATGTTTTTTTTCCTAAAATCAACTTTTTCATAATTTCTTGAAGCATAGTAATATTATACCATAATCATATGCCATGACTTATTTAGCCATTACCCAATTAATGTACATCCCCTCTATATCTATTTCTTTGTCACCAAAAAGAGAGCTGCTATAAATATTTTAGAACATATAGGGTTTTTTTTTCCTTTTTTTCCTAATCACTTTGTGAAACAGAACTAATAGTGAGATTGCTGGGTCCAAAGAATATACAATTTTATAACTCTTTGATTATGATTATTCTCCATAATGGTTAGATTCACAGTTCCACCAACAATTTATTGTCCCAGTTTTTTCATATGTCCTACAACATTTGTCATTTCCCCCTTCTATAATTTTAGATAATCTGATAAATGTGAGATGATATTCCAAAGTTGTTTTAATTTTCATCTCTCTAATTAATAGCAATTTAGAACATTTATTTTCATCTGACTACCCTATAGTTTTGGTATCTTTATCCAAAAACTCCCTGTTTATGTCCTTTGACTAGGGACTTCAGGTTATAAGGAAGCTGATTGCTTGATTCTTCCATCTTTGACAATTTTTGGCTTCTTTCTTTCTTAATTTTTTTTTTGCTGTTGCTTCTCTGTCTCTCAATCTCAGTCTCTCTCTTTTTCTGTCTTTATTTGAGTTATTTTTTAAATGTTATTCCAAGTTTTTTTTTTAGGAGGGTGGAGATAAGTAGATTCTTGTCATCCCCAATATAGGCATTGGCCTACAAAAACACCATGTAATTTTGTATTTTTTTTAGTGTTTACAAAAAACATCAGGATAACTCATTTGTGGGATAAATAGGTTTTTATAAAGAATTGTCAATTTGAGAAATACCTATAGACAGATGAGAGTACCATGGAAAGGACTTGACACAGTGTTATGTGTTCTTTGGGATAATATATGGTAATAATAAAGGGAGTCATTTATTGTTATTTTGTGCAGTCATTTTAGTAAAGTCCAACTCTTTGTGACCCAATTTGTGGTTTGGGGGTTCAGAAATATTAAAGTGATTTTGCCATTTTTTTCTCCAGCTCATTTTACTAATGGGGATCTGAGTCAAACAGGGTTAAGTAACTTTCCCACATTCACACAGCTAATAAATTTCTGAGACTGGATTAAACTCATGAAGATGAGTCTTCCTAACTTCAGACCCAGTACTACCTACTTGCCCAAAAGTACTCAAGGAAATGTTAGCTGCTATAATGAATGAACTGCCTCACACTGAGTCTTTTCCATATCTTTGCAAAAATATCCAAAATGAACCACACAGTCCAATGTGCCCAAATGCAACACATCATAGGAATAATAATATTTTTAAATGGAGAGAAATTTTATAATATTAGCAGAAAAAATCCAATCAAATAAATAAGGTAAAAGATAAAATCTTTGTTCTGGGCTATGGGTTACAATAATACAAGTTAACAAATAGGAAAATAATTATTGTTTTGTCTGAGTATTGTCTGAGGACTCCTAGTTATGAAAGTTTTAATTTCCATTGGTCTTCCATCACCATCTTGATCCCAATTTAATGCCACTAATTCCTTCACACTCTTTGTAGTTTTCATAGGGCAAAAGCAAAAGTAAAGGGATAAATTATTTTCTAGAATCAATCTTATCTGGATATATAAACAA
Source organism: Myrmecobius fasciatus (assembly GCA_023553655.1). Lineage (NCBI taxonomy): Eukaryota > Metazoa > Chordata > Mammalia > Dasyuromorphia > Myrmecobiidae > Myrmecobius > Myrmecobius fasciatus. The sequence continues at coordinate 25,632 of JAJPUD010006999.1, forward strand.
ACAAATAAATAAATAAGTAAAACTTTAAAGAATAAATAAATAAATAAAGCTGATGCCAATAAAAGTTAGCTCAAATCAATTTAGGTAGTTGCAGCTATAGTAGGAGAAATGTTGCAAAGATGGAAGGAAACTTTCCATTTTCTGGACTCTCACTGAGTAGTCTTATAAAAAGAAGTGTTATAGAAAGAGAGCTGAATGAGCATCAGGAGATTTGAGTTTCTGAATTGGTTCCAACACTATCCAGATCACTGACATTAGATATGGAATATTAATCTCCTTAGGTTTTAGTTTCCTAATTTGCAAAGTGTGGGAGTTAGATTAGATGTTCTTTAAGGGCCCTTGCAATTATATATTCTATGTTGTATATGCTAAATTCCATAAAAAGAACCCACAGTTTCCCCCTTTATATCATTTCCTCCTGTCAAATTCTCTTGACAAGTTTATGTTTATTTTAATTAGGAATTAATTATAATTTAGGTTTTGATAAATTGTATTGCCTGATATTATTTGAAACAGGATGAAAGAGTATGGTTTTAGCCCCTCTTAAACCTCATTGAGAAGTCCTACATTTATATTTCAGTTGGAATTATATTGCACACATTATTTCTGATTATTTTGCCATGAGAAGGGAGTTAAACATGATTCCCTGATTTGTATCATTTCCTGTTTTTGATTAGAGTCTGGGATCTTTTAGGATACAAATCTATTTTTATAGTACAATTATGCACTGTAAAAAGTGATTCATTGTGGATTCTCCATTCAGCAATTAGCATACTTTTGGCATTAAATCAATTGTTACTACAATAGTAATTATTCACTTTAATAAGTAAAATAATTGTTTCTAGTTATATAATTTATTGAGTTATTTTTAGTTTAAAATATCAGCTGTGTGTACAGAATATAATGAGCAATCCACCACACCAGCATTTTCTTCTTCAATTGGATAAACTCTTAATTAAATTTCACTACATTATTAATTGAACAACTTCCTTATCACAGGATACTAGAAATATAAAACACAATATTATTTTTAGTGTGAGCAAAATGATTCAATTGTTATTTTTACCACTTTCTTAAATCCCCTTTGGATGTTTTTACTTTACTGTTTTTTTTCAAATTATATTAATACATAATTTTTAAAAATCAGAAAGTATATTCAGTGAAGAATGCTAGAACTTAAGGATGTTCTTTTCTTTTGAGGATTGACTAAGTTAAGAATGCACTTTTAAAGTGCTGTTACACTTTATATTGGGTTACATAGTCTCTGCCTTCATGGAGCTTACTATTAAGAAGAAACAATACATATAAAGTAGAGAGAGCCAAGAGGAAGTATTTTGGTTTGAAAGGTCCTAAGGATGGTGAGTAGAGCCTAAGGGAATTACTTGGCATGACCTTCCTAGTAGGAATGGCAATAGTAATTTGATTGCAGCTTGAAGAATAATGAGGATGGAGTACATTTCTGCAGCAAGACTGATGATAACTAAGATGTAACATGAAGCATGGCTGGGCCATCTAGCCACATAAGTTTTCACTCAAATACTCACCAATCAAAAGTTGGAGCCAGCTGAATTATAGAGACTAGTTCCTATGCAAAATAATCAAGATTTTATCACTCTTTTCAGTAGAGATTTCTTTGAATCAGATGCCATTGAATACCTTTGATTCAGACCAGAAGATAAAGAAAAGATAAAAAATATATAAATATGTATAGGTAGATGGATATCAAATGCTCCCTTATCTCAGTTCTAGCAAAAAATAATATTAAAAGCAAATAAACAAAGAAAACTGTCATGGGAAGAGTGGAAGTGTGTGTGAGAAGTCAGACAGATAAGAGGTGCCTATTCAGCAGGATATTCAGAAAAATTGATCCACAAATTCATTCAACATGGTTACCATTTTATAGTTCTGTATTTTATCCTAAATTCAATTTTAGACACCCCTGTATTCGATTCTTAAAAAAAAATTTAAATGCTGGGAAATGACATATATATGATATGATATGTCCTAGAAACTCAAGATTCCAATTCCTATTTGTTTGTTTCTACAGTTCAAGTACCTACCAAGGTACTTGACAATAATAGCTGCCACCATAAATACCCAGATGTTTTTAGTTGACTGGAGAAACAATAGGCACTGATAAATTTGATTATTTTTCCTTTTGACTTTAAAATCGGGATTGCTGATTATTGAGATCTGGGAGGGATCAAGAAGGCACTTTGTAGACTATTCCAAGTCTCTTGTTTTATAGATAATAAAAAGGAGAACAAGGGATTGGAAGTGAGATACCCACAGTCACACAGATACTTTTTGTTGTTGTTCATGCTATTTGGTCATTCAGTCACATCTGACTTCATGACCCCATGGAACATAGTACACCAGACCCTTCCATCCCCCACTACCTCTGGAAGTCTGACCAAGTTAATGCTCAGTGTTTTCATGTTGCTATCTACCTACCCATCTTCATCCTCTGCTGTTCCTTTTTCCCCTTTGCCTTTAAGCTTTCTCAATAGCAGTCCCATCTTGTCATTATGCAGCCAAGGTACGTATTTGACTATGATTAGGTGACAGAATTAGAAATCAAGCTCAGTTCCTTCTCAAACTCCAGTTCTGATCCCAGCCTTCCTGAATTTACTGCTCCTCAGACATTTAATAAAGATTAGTATAGAAGTAACATTTCCAGGCAAATGTCTTGCTTGTTCTACCTGTTAGCCAAGCCCTCTTAAAGACAAAACAAATTGGATTTCCAGGAGACTAAAAGAATAATAATGAACAAAGAAAATGAGAGGGCAGTAAGGTCTTATCACTGAGACAAACAGGTCTATGATTGATTACACTTGAAAGAAAAATAACCAGACTCCCTGGGGAATGATGGAAATGCCAGCCACCAGTCAACTAGAATTATGGCCATTTTGCTGAGAATGTACAGTCCCTCCACCAGCATTCTTTTCTGAAGATAGTCAAAAGGAATGTCAGTCAGCCATAAGAGCTGTAGAAGAATGTTGGGGAAAAGATCTCTGCTGTAGTCTAGAATGCAGTGATTATGGACCAAAGGTACCATTCAAATGCCTGGCTCTGAATAGACTCACTATCTAGAGGAATAATTGAATATATGGGCAATTAGGTGATGCTAGAGCATTAAGCCTGGAGGCAGGAATACTCATTTTCCTGAGTTCAAATCTGCCCTAGTTGCCAGCTGGGTGACCCTGGGTAAATTACTTAAGCCCTATTTGCCTCAGTTTACTCATCTATAAAGTGATCTAGAGAAGAAATGGCAAACCACTCCAGTATTTTTGTTAAGTAAACCCCAAATAGAGTCACAAAGAGTTAATAATAGAGGTTGAATGTATGTATATGCATCTATTTGGAGACATCCTTGAACTTCTGAGTCAAAACTTTTTTGTCATATAGTCTGGAAAATTTCAGCTTTTGTGTGAGCATAGGACCCCCCACACACACACTTTGTAAGTCTCAGTTAGAATAAAATCAGCACTCAGTGCTTTACCAAATGAAAGTAGCCTAATGGCAATCAAAATATCTTCTTCAGTTAGAACTTCAGCTAGGGAGGAATGGATTTTAACTTGAGGTAAATGGTCAATAGCTTCAGCATTGATTGATGAAAGTCTGCTGAGAACACTATGTAAGTGTTCAGTCCATCCCTCTAGGACCTTATCACCTGGACAGTATAACAATGCCATGACAGGAAACTGAATCACTTCCATTTGAATTGTCTTAGGAAGATTCTGAAAAACAAAGAACAACCAGATGTATCTGTACTTACATATTTGCGTTTGTGTGTGTGTGTATGTATATATACATATATATTTATACATATACATATATATGTATATATACATAGACATACATATATAAATATGTATATATACGTGTATATATATAGTATATACATATACACTTACATGCATATATATATGTTTCTTTAATAGTATTTTTTTCTCCCAATTACATGTCAAGAAGTGTGTTCCCTAGATATTTTTAATGTTATGGAGTCAGTTTTATATTGCAAATCACTATGATTTCAAATCCTGCCCCTGACACACACTGGACATTTGACCTAGATTTGGTCACTTTATTTTTCACTGTCCTTGGCAACTCTGTAAGACTGTAAGTTGCATAGAATATGCCCCCTGCATTATCAGAATTTCTTCATCTGGGAGTTCCCTAAAGAAAGGAAATTCCAGTTCCAGCCCCTATCCCAGCCTGCCATACTTTTTGCATTTTAAATACCTAGTGAAACATTGTGATTGATCATCTTTTGTATTAAGCAAAGAGTGGAGTGGTATCCCCAGTAACAATACCAGTCATGTAGTCACTAGTCAGAGGCCTACATATCTCTTCTCAGAACTGGACTTGTTCACTGGGGAAAAAAAGCCTGAAAGCTTTGAGCTGCAATTTATTTATAATTCTTCCCACATGCTGAAGTGTTGTCTCTGATAAAGACAAATCTGAGGGCTCTCTGTCATGTGTTTGAGGGATGCAAGGATATTTTTTATGCAGTCTGGTGAATCAGCCCTTCAAAGAAAAATAAAAGATGGTTGTTTGTAATGTGGTGCTTCATAATAAAATATTCTAAAACTAGATAAGACTGAAAGGCACCATGTTTATATAAGAGGAGTCATAAAGTGTTTATATTATGGTCTGTTTATGTCATTGGATCACATGAAAGGTCTGATTCTTATCTATTCTAAGCCTTTCCTTTTATTATATTTGGGTAAAATGAGACCACCAGAGGTTGTAACTTTCTCAGTAGATATCCCAAGTTTTTTTTTTTTAAATCCAAATCCAGGGATCTTTATATTTTAATAACTCATTACATTAAAATAATATCTTTTTAAAATTCAGGTTTTTTAGATCCTCTCCAAGATGAAGGGAAAGACCATAGCTTTATGAAAGATTGGCAAGTCTTTGAAACCTACAGATGACAAATAAAGGAAATAAAAGGTGTCATTGTCCCCATGATTTGTCTAGGCACTGGTTTGATCAGTGATTGGGGACTAAGTGTAGGGCTACAAGAGATACAGATTCCAAACGAAAGAGTTCAGTCTGGGAAGGAGGAGACATGAAGTGAGCCTAGCCCAGAAAGATGGACTAGCCTTAAGTAAAATGTAGATATAAGAGATGAATCTATGATCAGAGAGTTGAGATGAGCAAGAAAATCTGTCTAATGAAAACAATATCAGGTGATATGGAAGAGACAATCAATTTCAATAAGAATAGATTGTCAAATAGAAAATTTAGAGCAGGAATTCTTTACTTGTTTTGTGTCATGGACTCCTTGGACAATCTTATAAAGCTTATGAACCCTTTCTCAGAATAGTTTTTAAATATGGAAAATATATAGAATTACAAAAGAAAACCAATTATATTAATTTTTTTTCTAGTCTGAGTTCATGATACTCCTGAAACATATCAAAGGACTCTAGGGATTCCATAGATTTAGATCCCTGAATTAAAGCAAGGAAATCCCTGGAGAAAGGATGAGTTAGCCTATGGCCTGAAATTTGAACGAAGGAGATGGATTTGTGGCCTATGAAGGGAAAATATTTTATCTAATTGTGATAAGAAGTAAAAGGGTCCTCTTCAGATCTCTCAAAATCACTAGAGGAGCTTTTAGATTTTATAAAATAAGTGAAGTGAAGGAGTAGGTGAGGGAACCTCAGGTATTTATTTATTGCACAAGTTATTCACTGGGTGATTTCCATAAATATAGAGGCCAGATATTATCATAATTACCCCATTCTCTTAGTTGATTGAGGAGAGGAGAGAAGTGAGTGAAAGTGCTTCTCTATTCTTAAATTTGTGTAGGTGATAGGTGAAGGACCAGTGTTAAATGTATTCCCATTTCTCCCTTTAGTAATTGACATCCTCAATACCCACAGCTCCACAAACCAATTGTGACAACACAATGTCCTCTCAATTTCTTCCATTGTCACCACATTTGGTTATAACTATTTGATACTATTCACTCTTTTAAAAATTAAAATTTTTATTTAAAGTTTTGAATCCCAAATTCTATCCTTCTCTCCTTTATACCTGCACTAAGATGATAAGCAATCAGATATAGGTTACATATGTGCAATCATGTAAAACATTTTATAGTAATAATTTTATACAAAAATACTCAAATTTTAGAAATGAAAGAAAGTAAGAGCAAAATAGTACACTTCAATCTGTATTAAGTCCACATCAGTTCTTGCTCTGAAGCTGGATACGATGCTTCTCATTGATCCTTTGGCATTATCTTGGATCATTGCATTACTGAGAATAGCCAAGTCATTCAGAGTTCTTCATCGAGCAATATTGTTCTTACTGTGTTCAGTGTTCTCCTCATTTTTCTCATTCCACTATGGGTACTATTCATTCTTAAATAGCATGGCACAGGAGGAAAAAAAAATCCCTGCCTCCAAAGTCAGAAGCTTTGTATTCAAATTTTGCCCTTGATACTTTTTCTTGATAATTTTAGGCAAGTCACTCTTCTCAACACTTACTGTATGTACCTCTTCTGTAAAGTAAGAAAAATGGATCATAAGTTCTCTAAGGTATCCTCTAGATATAAGAACTTGGGAGTGATGATTCAGTTTTCAAAGGAATTAACCATAAGACTCCTAGAATCAAATATCCATTAGATTTTAAATATGGAAAGAGCATTGGAGATTCTCTAGTGAAAACTTTCTATTTTTTAAATAAGCAAACTCAGACCTATGAAAATTAAGCAACTCAAATTCTGTTTTTTTTCTATTTAACCAGTAATACATTTAAATTATGATTTGACTTTTAAAAACAATAAATGAAAACTTTTACAAAATGAGAGTATTGGACTTGCATATATCTAAGGCTGCTGTGAACTCCTCCATTCTGTCAGGAAAATTTCTTTTTGTCTGTTTTCCCATCAAAGTTTGAACAGGGAAATAGATGTCCCTTCTGAAGTTCATTTTGTGAGAATATAAACATTGTAGAGTACTCTTAATATCTGGAAGCAATTTGGACTTGTTTTAGAAATGCAAAAGATGGACAATCAAAGTGTTTGTCACAGACATTCTGATGTTTATTCTTTGCCCCCAGTTTAAAAAAAAATCTTCCACTAAATGAGTGTTTCTCTGCTATTTTCCCATGATTTCTTTCATTTGAGATTGAAGCTAAATCTAAGATTGTTCAATATTTCATGAATTATGTAAATGAAATGCACAAATACACTGCATAGAGGAAAAATGGACCCAGTGTATTAAGCAGGAACTGCATTAGCAATGGAGGAAGGTAATTGCCAAATGAGTTGCAGCAAACATGTTTGTCTGTGCATTCTGCACTATTCAGGGAAAATCTTTCCTGTATTTATTTCTAATGGAGCTTATTCTCCCATTGGCACATATGAGATTTTTTAAGGTAACTATCACATTCATTGATGGTGTTAGGGAGAGAATCCTAGGATAATACATTTTTCCACATTAATGGGACAATTATTCCCTTTACTGTTTTTCTCCCACGAAAACAATTTCTAGGAGAGATTATTTTCTTTTTCCCTTGCATGATGAGTTTGATTGTCAGGAGATTCAATAGACTGAGAGAGAAAAGTTATTTTTATGTATAGGATTCCAATATAGAAAATAAAAACTGCTATCATTTGTTATTCTTCCACTGCTGGTGTTAAAAAATAAAGACAAAATCTCAGTCATTAGTAGAAAACTACACCATGCCCAAAATTACTTTCATTGCTAATGTAGCATGATTTTATTGTAAGATCACTGAGTGGTATGTATTAGCAAGTAAAAAATTAAGGGTTTTAGATTCTATTCCTTGCTTTATCCAGGTTCTCAGACTGCTTCATCTCACTCTGAGGGAATAGGCACAATTTTGGCCTTTCTATTCCACACTTCAGCATATGGCAAGATTAATTCCAATTTAAGGAGGAGTCCAAGGAATATGGTCCTGAAGCCCTAAAGTTTTTAATGCCCTTCCCAGTCCAAGGAATATGGTCCTGAAGCCCAAAGGTTTTTAATGCCCTTCCCAGTCCAAGGAATATGGTCCTGAAGCCCAAAGGTTTTTAATGCCCTTTTGGATACATGCAAATGAATAGAAAGTTAGGTATGCACTTATACAAAATGAATGTTTTCTCTTTTCCAATTTGCTGGTGAGGGCAGGAGGGTGAGGTGTGTCTCTAATTGAATAGCTATAATAACATTTTCTACTGTATTATCTTTCATAAGATTGTGTTAAGAATGGTAACAGTGTTAACAAAGCATTTTTATTTGGATAATATCTAAGGCAGATTCATTGCATCAAAATAGTGTATTTTCAGTTTTTAGAGAATGGCAGAATATAGTGATGGTGAAGACCCCTTAATTTTTCAAGGAACTTCTTCCCATGTGCAGCATATCCTTACAGTGTATTCTTCAATGATTTATTAAATCTAATTTCAAAGGCATACCTATCACCATTTCCCTTGGAAGCTATGTTTTGAAAATTTTTCATAACATTCAAACTAGGTTTCCTCTCCCTAATTTCTTTTCATTGCTCATTTTGACATTTATACTTTATCACTATTTCTCATCACATTAGCTTGCTCCCCCCCCCACTTTATCTTCAGTAGATGATAGGCAGCCTGGTGGATAGAAAGACAAATTAGAAACTTAAGTCTTACTTTAGGTGAAGGTCTTGGCAAGTCATCACAGAAATCAATACCTTTTTTCCCTCTGAGTGGGTATATCCCAGCATCCTTTCTGCTAAAGATGTAAGATCTTCTATCAAAAGTCCCACAATAGAAGTAGGAGAAACCACGGATATCACATAAAGGAAATAGGCCAAGAGAAGCAAGTGATAAAGTAGAGATTCACACCCATCTATTCAGACAACTTTCTCAGCCTTGTATTTCCTAGAACTTCAGATTTCATCTCAACATTATTCACTTGGTAATTTGCTTCCCTAATTGGAGGCTGTAGGGCTACACAGTTTCCAATCATGCCTTTATTTGCCTATCTGCCTATAAATTCAGGGGAAAATAAGCAGTAGATTAAAGCCATTTTCTCCTGTTGAATGAAAATTGCTCTTTATGGAATATTTTTCAGTGTTCTTCATTGTGCTGAGGAACAGAATAAGCCTCTCAAAGCCATTACTTACATTTTTGTGCAATTGAAATATGTCTAAAAGGCAAGTGTTTTTCCCTTGAGGTACCATCCCACCAAGATTTTGTTTTATTTTCTCACTTTTTCTTCCTCTTATCCTGTAAGAAAGGATGAAGATGACTCTTAGAAACTAACCACAAAGTGTTAAGAAGGATAGTCCAGTGTGGATCCTGTATCTGGTGGAAAAAAGACAGAGAAAAAGAGAGAGAGAGAGAAAGACAGAGAGAGAGAGAGAGAGAGAGAGAGAGAGAGAGAGAGAGGAGAGACATAGAGACAGAGTTTTAGACAGAAACAGAGAGAGAGAGAAAAAGAGAGACAGAAAGAGACACACAGAGACACACAGAGACAGACAGAGAGAAAAAGAGATACAGAGACAGACACAGAGACAGAGAAAAAGAGAGAAAGAAAGAGACAGAGACAGAGACACAGAGACAGAGGTGAAGAAATAGACAGTGACACAGAGAGAGAGGGCAAGAGAGTCAGAGAGAGACAGGAACAGACAGACAAAAAAAAGAGAGACAGGTAGGTAGGTAGATAGTCACAAAAATATGTGAGGTTGGAAAAAATAGCCATAACAAAAAATTAGTATAAGTGGGTCTCTTGACCAAGGGTAGATGAAATATTTAAGGTACTGGCTTCATTATCCATAGTTGGCTTTAGTGTTACAAAGTGTTGCAAAGGAAAGAACATTAGTTTTGCAATCTGAGGACCTTGGTTTGAAACTCAGACCTGCTATTTATTACTTGTGTCACCTTATTTCCTCATTTTTAAATAGAAGTTGGAATGAAAGGATCTTGTTGATTGCTAATATCACTTTCAATTTAAATTTGAAATCTTACAATCAAAGTTTGTTTATTTACCCCAATTGGTCAAAACAGTCTCTCCACCTAATCTAGCAACATTTAAAATAATATTGGAAATTAAAAACAACACAAAACAAAATAAATGCATGGTGTTTTTTCTGCCTGTTCTATTGAAGAAGGACCCTTCTTTGTTAGTTTTTGGAAAGGCTGTGAAGAACATGGGCAAATGATGAAAAAAAGGGCTGAAATTTATGGGCCAGGTTGTTCATATCTTGTCCAAGTTGGCTTACATTCAGCAAATAATGAAGAAGCCATCTGTTTATTCAGACTTTTTCTTCAGTGGCCCTCTTGTGGTTATTTTTCCTAGAAACTGGAGCTTTTACCTTAACCCCCTTTTATTATCAATGAAAAAAAGATGTTGTGAATAGCCTCTGTGAAGTATTCTTCTATTCTAGAATATGAGCTAGCTTTAGACATGGCTTCTGAAAATAAAGACTTTTTTTGAGAAATTAGAGCTTGATATCTGGGCCAATTTCTTTTTGCTATGCTGACAAAGCCTTTGGAATGCAAAGACCTGAACAATCTTTTGACTCTATTGCAGGAAGATCTCCACCTGGAATAATTTAGGTCTCAAAACTGTCTATATCTCTGTATTTCTTTTTCTACTTTCTTCCCCCACCCCTCTCTCTTTCCTCTTATTTTTCAATCATTCCTTTCTCCCTCTCCTCTTTTTTTCTGTCCCACTCCAACTGTTCTTCCCTCTCCCCCTCTTCCCCTATGCCCCTCCTTTTTTCCCCTTCTTCCCTCCATTCTTTCTCCTACCTCCCTCCTTTCCTCTTTCCCTTTTGCTCCTCGTTTTTGCTAGACATGCATCTCTTTTCCTCAAATTATTCCAGGTATTGTTTCAATTGCCTAGAATTTTTGAATTTATGGAATATTGCCTAAATGCAAATTCTAAGTAAATTCTAAGAAACATTTATTAAACTTCTATATTGCATAAGGTTAGGCTTTACTGCAGTTTTAGCTCATTTTTAGAAATGAGACAAGAATTCAACAAACCTTTCTCCTAAAGACTAATAACTTGATTCAGTTTTGAAGATATAGCTAAATCTAAAAAAAAAAAAATCTTGAAAAAGAGTGTACTAATATTGTCCTCTCTCTCTCTCCCTCCCTCCCCCTCTTCCTCCTCCTCTTCTTCTTCTTCTTCTTCTTCTTCTTCTTCTTCTTCTTCTTCTTC
>JAJPUD010006999.1:36815-69153 GCA_023553655.1 Myrmecobius fasciatus
CTTCTTCTTCTTCTTCTTCTTCTTCTTCTTCTTCTTCTTCTTCTTCTCTTTCTCTCTCTCTCTTTTTCTCATTTTCTTTCTCTCCCTTTATCTCTCTCCCCCTTTCTCTCTCCTTTTCTCTTTCTCTCTCCCTTTATCTCTCTCTCTCTCACACACACACACACATACACACACACATACACACACCACACATACCACGCACATACATGTTCTAAAACATCTTTAATTTTTAGAAGGGCAGCATTTTAGAGACCATGTTGTTAATTAAATATTACCCATAGGATTCAATGGTCCCACAAAAATAGGAAAGAATGAAAATCACTTTGCCTCATTAATGTTATATATATATATATATAAGCAAGTCATCAAACATTTGTAAAGCACTTAATCTGTGCTGTGTTAAGGCATGAGGGGAAAAGGCAGAAACTTAGTCCCTCTCATTAAGCTTTTACATTCTATGAGGGGAAGTACTCCAAAATATTGTACATAAAAGATGTAAATATATGTTTATAAATGTATGTGTGGATGTGTGTGTATGGTATGTAAATTTAAGATAACCTTAGAGGAAGTTATGAACAAAAGGGAGATGGAAAGGGATGGGAAAAGCCTCTTGCAGAAAGTGAGATTTTGAGCTAAGTCTTGAAGGACTCTAAAGAAAATGACAGTTGGAGCTGAAAAGAAAGAGCATTTCTTGACATCCCAGAGTTCATTTCAACTTCAATGCTTCTCCATTACCAAGAGGACCTCTCCCACTGAAAAAGTGTCTTCCCTCCCAAGGAATAAAAAGCCCTGCCATTCAGACTAGTGTCCCAAGAGGTAGATTCCTTTGCCTTAAAACACCATTGGAATATGGTGGATCTCTGAAGACACTCATTATGTAAAGAATATGCCACATACAAAAAACCTCTATAATTTAACTGAGACAAAGAAGAGCCTTGCATTTGCAACATTTAGTTTTTATGTTCCTAGAAAAAAACAAAACTTCATTTTTAAGGTAGAGTATAATTCAGATTTCTAAACTATTCATATCCAATACTTTCCCTAATGAATCCAAATTAATGAAAATAAATCTAAAATATAATATGCATGTATTTGGAGTTAGGAGATATGGATTTAAATCCCTGCTTTGATGTCAGTTCTTTAACCCCATGCAAGTTAAGCATCAGTTTTGTCATCTATCACAGTGCAATAAATAATACCAGTACTATTAACTTCACAGGATTATTGTGAAGAAACTTGAAAGTACTATAGAAATATCAGTTATTATTCTCCCAAAATACCCCACCCCAAGCTCCTACTCCCAACCTATTGTCCTGAAGTATACATTATTTTTTTTAAATAATAATGTTTTATTTTCAAAGTATATGCAAGGATAGTTTCTAACACCCTTGAAAAACTTTGTGTTCCAAATTTTTCTCCCTCCCTTCTTGACTTTCTCCCCTAGACAGCAAGTAATCAAATATATGTTAAACACGTACAATTCTCCTATACATATTTTCATATTTATCATGCTAGGAACACAAGAAAAATCAGATCAAAAGGGAAAAAGATGAGAAAGAAAAAAAATCAAGCAAAAAACAACAAAAAAGGTGAAAATACTATATTGTGATCCAGTCTCAGTACCCACAATCCTCTCTCTGGGTGCAGATGGCTCTCTTCATCACAAGATCATTGGAACTATAGGGGCAGCTAGGTGGCGCAGTGGATAGAGCACCAGCCCTGAAGTCAGGAGGACCTGAGTTCAAATTTGGTCTCAGACACTTAACATTCCCTAACTGTGTGATGCTGGGCAAGTCACTTAACCTCAATTGCCTCAGGGGAAAAAAAATTGGAACTGACCTGAATCACCTTGCTGATGAAAAGAGCCACATCCATCAGAATTGATAGCTGTATAATCTTATTACCATGTACAATGAGATCCTGCTTCTGCTCTTTTCACTTAGTATAAGTTCATGTAACTCTCTCCAGGGCCCTCTAAAATTGTCCTGCTGATCATTTCTTACAAAACAATAATATTCCATAACATTCATATACCATAATTTATTCAACCATTCCACAGCTGATGGACATTCACTCAGTTTCCAGTTTCTTGCAACCACAAAATGGACTGCTACAATGTTTTTGTGCATGTGACTTCTCTTCCCTCCTTTAAATTCTCTTTGGGATACATACCCAGTAGAAACACTGCTGGATCAAAGGATATGTTTAGTTTGGTAGTCCTTTGGGTACAGTTCCAAATTGCTCTCCATAATGGTTGAATCAGTTCATAACTCCACCAACAACATATTAGTGTCCCAGTTTTCCCACATTCCCTCCAACATTCATCATTATCTTTTTCTTTTGTCTTAGTCAATCTGAGAGGTGTGCAGTGGTACCTCAGAGTTATTTTAATGTGTGTTTTTCTGATCAATAGTGATTTAGAGCATTTTTTCACATGACTAGAAATAGTTTTAATTTCTTCATCTGAAAATTGTCTGTTCACATCCTTTTAGCCAAACATTTATCAATTGGAGAATGGCTTATAGTCTTGTAAATGAGTCAATTTTCTATATGTTTTAAAAATGAGCCTTTGTCAAAACCATTGGATATAAGATTTTTACCAGTTTTCTGCATCCCTGAAGTATCTATTTCAAGTGACATATTTGAGACTTAAAGAATAGCAATGAAATTTTGGAGAAAAATGCTTATTTTCTCACTTGCATCAGGCTGTAGAACAATCTTTTCATTAATAAAAAAGTCAATTGATTTTGACAAAAATAAAATTATCAGACCTAATTGATTTAACCATGAAATATGCTACAAAGTACTTATCTGAAGTTGTATAGGTCACTTAGTTCTTTAGACTTTAGTAAAAAATCACAATCTCTCTTTCTCTCTCTACTTCTCATTCTCTATCCCCATCTATCTACCTATCTACCTAGATATGTATCTATCCATATTAACTTTTTGCAAACTTTAAAAAATACAATATCTGCAAAATGAGAGGATTAGACTGGAAGATTTCTAAGATCCAAACTCCAGCAGTCTATGTCTTATAATAGCTACTATGGCATTCAGGGCATTAAACAACAAAAGGAAATAGACTATTTTCTAAAGGTTCTGTTAGTGGCACTCTTCAGAGACTCGAGCCTTAGCTTCCAAAAGTATTACATTGAGTCACAATCCCAATAACCAAAAATTATATCATGGATGAGGTCATTTGACATAAAATACCTCAAGGCAGCTATCTACCATCTGAGCTTTTTAAAATCAAACAGCTACAAAAAGATCAATATCTTCCTTCAAAACTGGTGTTTGTATATGCATGTGTGTTTTCAAAAAGCAAAAAAAAAAGTAGCTCCAGGAATGAAAGCTGTCAAGTTTTTTATCACTGAACACATTTTCACGCCTCTTGCCCTTGCCCTTCCCTCTATAAAAAGAACTATTTATAATAGACACCCATGGATCCTACATCATTCCAATAAGACCAGGGCCACCATATTAATTACATAGTAAAAGGGATGAAAACGCTGTGCTTTAACCCTGATACACTTTAAAGTGAACTTTTCTGACTCCATAACCAGGTGTTCTTTTTATGTATTTACTAAATGAATGATCAGGGCCATTATTATACAAAACCATCCTTATGACCCCCAGATATTAGCAGATTCCTTTTTATTTATTTATTTATTTATTTTTTATTTTTTTTTTTTTTTGCTGAGGCAATTGGGGTTAAGTGACTTGCCCAGGGTCACACAGCTGTTACGTGTCTGAGACCAGATTTGAACTCAGGTCCTCCTGACTTCAGGGCTGGTGCTCTATCCACTGCGCCACCTAGCTGCCCCCAGATTCCTTTTTATGATTAAGGCAATGGGACAGACTTTGCTTGGGCTTTTATTAACTTGGCACATGACTATGCTTTCAGAAAGGACTTTCAGATACAGACTTCTGTCAAATTTACCATATGGAATTACTGGGCTCACAATGCTATGAATTTCTCTTGGCTCTGGGCCTGATTTGGCGATTATCAGTGCTATCCAGGATTTTCTCCACTGGAGACAGTGCTCAAAATAAACTGGTACCTCAGAAAAACAGAAAGCTGAAAATCAGGGAGATCTTAATGGCTACTTCCATTTGCAAGGAGAAATACTGGCTTATGGAGAACTTTACAGGACCATTAAAGGAAAGTTCAAATATTCCTCAAATCTAATTTAATGGTTTGGCTGCTTGAGCTGAATCCTGGTGGTAGGGGGAAAAGTATATTGTGCCCAGAGTCCAAAAAAGTAGATTTTGGTTCAGGTCTGAATTATACTGAATTATACTTGCTCCTAAAAGTCCAGATCTAAACTACCCTAAGGAAAATCCATAAGGAAATATAACACATTCCCCATATCTCACAAATAATATGAAAAAAACTAGTCAATGAATTGAGAAGTTTCCTAAGTTCCTTCTTGGGAAAAAAATAATAATCTTTTGTTACAAAAAGTCATTCTCACTCAGAATGGAGGGCCACTGAACTTCCTGATCTCATCAGCAATCATAATGCATCTTTAATGATCTACTTGGATTTTTCCAGGATTGATTTTGCTATAGCACATCCAGATGAAGAGAAATTCTAACTCCTCCAATTCTATAAGGCAGTAGATAGAGTACTCTGGACCTAGCCAATCAATCCAGAGCTAATTCAGGAAGGAAGAAAAGAAGGATGGAAGGAAGAAGGAAAGGAAGGAAGAAGGGAAGGAAAGAGGGAGGGAAGGAAGGAAGGAAGGAAGGAAGGGAGGGAGGGAGGAAGGAAGGAAAAATGGAAGACAGGAGAGAGGGAGCAAAAAAGAAAGGGAAGGAAGGAACAAAAGAAAGAATGAAGGGAAGGAAGGAAAGAAGAAAGAAAGAGCAAGAAAAGGAAAAGAAGGGAGAAAGAGAGAAAACCATAGAATCATGCATTTATGGCTGAAAGGAATTTCAGAAGCTATCTAGTCTAAACTCTGCATTTTAAAGATAAGGAAACTGAGGCCTGGGGAAGTTACAAGTCTTGCTCAAGGCCATACATACAATAAGTAGCAAGGCTAGAATTGAACCTTTCTCCTTTAAATCTAAAAATAGTGATCTTTTTCTTGTACTGTGAGAAGTAATGCAGAAATACAGGCACAAGAAACCAATGTATGTTAATACTTATTTTAATTGAATTAGTTCATTAATTGCCTTTAATTCTGATGTGAATTTAAATTACCATGAAAGTGATTACTCCCTCCACCAGAGCTGGGAGTCCATAACTGAGTGTTTATTTATCTGTACATGTATTTTTGCTTCATTTAGTAGAATGTAAGTTTTTTTGAGATCTAGAACTGTTTAATTTTTGGATTTGCAGGCTAAGGCAGAAGATACTTAGTAAATGCTCACTTATTGAATTAATAGTAAGTCTTGAAGAGTTATAAATATACTTATCTAAGATTCAGAAATTAAATTAATTGCTGTAGGTAACAACTATCAAGGTGAGATTTGAACTGGAGTCTCAGCTCTCACTCTTTCCAATAAGCCATGATACTTTCTAAAATAGGATTCTTTTGCTCTGTTCTTTTTTCCTCTTTTGATGCATAAAGCACTGCTTCCCTCAGAGAACTAATACACAGAATACTTCTTTTTAATAACAAAGATGACATCCTACAGCTCACAAAACAGCCAATTAAAGTATATTTTTGGTTAAATGGTGCTTTTCAATTATTTAGGAATTAACCATCATTTCATGTATCTTCATAGAGATGACTAGGAGACAAAATGTGTTAGGAATTGTAAGAAATGTATCATACCACTCAAATATTATTCCTGGCTATTAAATAAAAAGGGATAATAGTTGTACCCAGAGATAAGTCCTATGCTAGACTTGTTAGTTTACATATAAGATAGTTTACCAGACCCATTATGGCATGATCAGTTTCAAAGAAAACATGGAAATGTCTTGCTTTATGTTTAACATGCCCATTTTTATTCAAACCACATCTTGTACCAAGGGATATGCTATGAGTCATGCAGGCTCTGGTTGTACTGCTCATATAAGCTGATTTGGAAGATGACAGGATTCAGAGTGTTTTTTGCAGGGATCGATAATGGATCCTCACATATAGTTATACATTCTGGTCATTGGAGAAATTTAACTTAAGGGCCACATGTGTTACTTGTAGAGTCCTATGTAACATTTATACATTAATCTGAGGTCACATGATTCCCTCAACTGCTAGGGCTTTCCCTCCCACATAAAAAAGAAATATATATGTAAATTATTTTGTGTAAATCTTGTGTCTTTGAGTCAAGAATACATTAGTCGTCCCTCCCCCCAATAGAATGTAAATTGCTTAAGGGGCTTCTTCTTATCACTAGAGTCTCACAGAGTATCTGACACATAGTAGGCATTTAATAAATGCTTGTTGGTTTGTTGAGTGAGTAATTATGAAAGCTCATTAACAAAAAAAACAAAATGAGTACTCAAAAAATTGATCTGATTGATCTGATATTGAATTTTCTTTTAAATTAACTAGGATTATTTTTTTTCTGCCAAATGGAAAAGCAAGACAGGGAAATGACCCCAAGTGAACTGGATTTGGGTGATGATCAGCTTGTGAAAAAAAGCAATCAAGAACTAGCTGGGTTTTTCCATGTAAACTTCAATACAGGCCCTCTGACTAAACAACAGAAAGGAGATGAAAAGCATATGGCTTTTGAAATCAGTTCTGGCACTCAATTGCTGTGTGGCCTTAAGTTAATTATTAAGCTAATCATAATTAATAATTAGGGCATTGATAATTTAATTAACATCCATTTGCATCAATTTTTTATCTTTGAAGAATCAGGCCTGTGAAATGCATTATCATGCATCCTAATGTACTCGCTGCCTAGGTGACAAGGGTTCTTATTATCCTTATCAATAATTCACATCAGTTATTAATCTCTTTGACCAAGCACCGAAAAACATTCAGAACATTGGAATGAGTGCTGTAACAACTCACTATCCTAAGTGTTGTATTCATATCTAGACTTCCCTTATTCCTCATCTGCATCCATGGAAACACTTTCAGACCTCAGTCTTAAGTACTGTCTCCTCCATGAAGCCCTCCTTGGTCTCCCTAGCTGAAAATGATCTCTTCCCTCTCATTTTCCTTGAGTACTTTCTTTGTCTCTCCTTTGCCCTATCATAGTCTACTTTGTCTATATGTTGTAATCCCCCACTAGATTGTACACATCTTGAGAGCAAGGACTATGTTATTTTCCACCTATGTATCCCCAGTGCACCTACCACATAATGGCCATTTAATAAATGATCATTGTATTGAATTGAACTGAATAGCCTGGAATCAAAAGTACAGAGGAGGAAAAAGACCAGTAGAAATGGAAGCCCATTTAGCAGCTTCATCAGCTAATAAATCAACAAGCATTTATTAAATGTCAAGCACAGAAATACATAGGTATGGAGTATTAAGTATAACAGGATAAAAATTAAATAGTTTCTGCCCTCAAGTAGTTTACTTCCTATTAGGGGGAAACAGAATGCATTTAAATTTATTTAGGATATTTACAAAAATTAATGTGTTAATTTTTAAGAAAAAGGCACTGCTAGCTAGAAGAACTAAGAAAGGCTCATGCAGAAGAAAGTGGCAGTTGAACCAAGTTTTGACAGAAGCTAGGGATTTAAAGAAGCATTAATTGAAAAGGTGTGGACTCTAGTTTTGGGAAATAATAGAGAGAGGCACAGACAGGAAAAACAAACTTTTATGTGAGTAATTGGAAGAAAGCCCATTTATTTGTATTTTGAATCTAGAAAGGAAAGTGATTATGTTTAATAAGCCTAGAAAGGATGGAGCCAGGTTGTCATGGTCTTCAAATGCCAAACAGAAGACTTCATATTTAATTCTAGAGATGATGGGAAATCCCTGGAGTTTTTGAGTGAGAGAGTGACACAATAGGTAGGGCAAGTGCTTTAGAAATATCCATTGGACAATTTTGTGGAGGTTGGATTAATGAGGGAAAGTCTTAAAACAATGGGTCTGAATTAAGAAACCATTGAAATAATACAGTTTATAAGTTAGGAGGGCTTGGAGAATGGCTTAACAAGTTATGGTACATGAAGGTAATGAAATATTATTGTTGTATTAAAAAATTAATGAACTAGCTTATTATAGAAAGGCCTGGGAAGATTTACATGAACTGATGCTGAGCAAATCAAGCAGACCCAAGAATACCTTTACACAATAACAGCAAGAATGTGTAATGATCAACTATGAATGGCTTGATTCTTCTCAATGGTTCAGTAATAGAAAACAATCCCAATAGACTTTGGATAGAAAATGCCATCTGCATCCAGAAAAAGAACTAAGGAGACAATGTAAATAAACACATACTATGTTCACTTCTTTTTTTTTCTGTTTTTATCTCTCCCGTGGTTTTTCCCTTTTGCTCTGATTTTTTTTTCTTTCTCAACATGATTCATAAAGCAATATGTATTAAAAAATAAATAATTTTTTTAAGTTAGGAAAGCTTGAACTATAGTAGTGGTCATGTTAGTAGAAAAAAAGGGATGGATATGAGAGATCCTTTGGATATAAAATTGACCATAATAAGCAACTGTTTGGAGACAAAGGGTTCAAGATCACTCCAAGAATGTGAATATTTGGCAGTTTTGGGGTTTTTTTGGAGGGTGGGAGGTTGAGAGGTGAGAAAACTGCATAAAAGGAGAAATAAGAGGAAGTCAAATCCTTCAAATGAGAATCTTCAGGAGATTATAAGGAGCAACCAACATAAAGGCAGAAAATACTCTTTTCAGAAGTTGTTTTTACAATATCTCAGGGAATCCTTCAGTTTATAGGATGAAAAACATAATAAAATGAATCTTCATTTCCCTCTTGCAGCAATAAGAAAAAAGAAAAAGAAAGAAATTCTATGAGAAAGTCACTTATCACTATGCAGACAATATTTCTAATTTATGACAAGATTGCTAAAAATAAAACAATCCTTAAAATACAGGTTTTGAATGTTAGGTTTATTTATTTTTTTTAACTCTGAAAAGGGCTTCTCCTGCTATTTATACCCCATCTGTACAAGCCAGTTTTTCAGTAGCCAACTCATCATCAATATGACTCATATTTCCTTAAGCCCTGACACCATATGTTTCTCTAAGTAAAACTCTTTTTTTTTCAAGTATTTTTCCCCATATAATGACTGAGGTAGGAAGATGAAATTGCATTATAAGAAGTCATTTAGAAGACTTCTTTCTTTGGAATGAACTTTAGAAAGCCTAGAAATCTTGATATCCAGCCATCAAAAGTGCCTTAAATCTACCTTATATGAATTCCTTAGACAAACTAATGGATAAAAATTGCAAAAGGTAACTGTTATGCTAATCTCACAATTTAGAAAAGGCAAAATTTACAAAGAGCTTAGCAAGTAAACATTTTTACCAATAAAATTAGCATGATATTGTGGAATATGAAGTTCAGGTAAAGAAGCATCAGGGAAATAGAATGGTAAGTTGGCCTCCTGAGTGCTGTATCCTGATCTACTCACCATCTTAGGGGCTACATGCCCCTTCAACTTCAAAATTTGAGATTCTAAATATCTATAAGTACTATATTTCTTCCCCAAGTACAAAATTAATTAGATGAGCTTCAAAAAGCTTAAATAATTTTTAAAATTTCTTTTTAAAAGGTACTGTATAACCATAATAATATATAATACTTATATGTGCTTTAAGATTTATAAAGCTCCATATGTTTTATATATGTATAAATGTATATATGCATACATAATAGAGCTACATTTTATTGTGTTGACATGTTTATTATGTGTACATGTATGCACATGTACACTATATAGGGATATTGAGTATTTATGGAGAGATGGTTGTGGATCAAATCTTATTTGAGCTTCAAAATTACTTCCTGGAAGTCAGGTACTATTATTATATCCATTCTGTAAATGAGAAAATATAAAGAAAGTTAACAAGAAGAAAGGGAAGGAGAGATGTAAAGGAATGAAGGAGGCTGATCTCATTAAGCACCTATTATGTGCCAGGCTCTATGCTAAGTACTTTACAAATATTATTTTACTTAATCCTCATAACAATTCTGGGAGGTAGGTATTATTGTTATCTCTGTTTTATAGCTGAGGAAACTGCTACAAAAGTTAAGTGACTCTCCAGGATTATATGGCTAGTAAATATCCACTATTCATTTGAGCTAAGGTGTTTCTGACTATAGGTCCAACATTCTACCCACTGTCATTTACCTGTTACAAAGGAAGATTTAAACTCAGATCTTCTCAAGGTAGCTGGATGTTATAAAGGTTAAAATATTAGACTTAGAATCAGGAAAATATGAGTTCAAATTCAACCTTAGACATTTACTACCTATGTGACCCTGGCTTAGTCATTTCAGCTCTACCTCAGTTTCCTAATTTCCAAAATGGGGATAATAATAGCCCCCACCTCCTGGGAATGTTGTAAGTATCAAATGAAACATTATTTGTAAAGTGCTTTGCAAACCTTAAAATACTATATAAATGTTGTTCCTGCTTTACTTGACTCTCCATCTAGCACTTCATTTACCTCTCATATTAGATAAAAACATGAAGGATATTCTTTTAAATTTGAGAACTTTATCAAATATTTTATTTGAAATAAATACCTATCTACTTTTGAATTGTTCTAATTTTTAGAAAGTTCTTCCTTTTCTTTAAAGTAAATTAAAGCATAATTTACTTTTTTAAACTTCTACCCTTTGGTCTTTGTATTAGAGGGACATAAAGGCCAATTAACAAGATGAAGGCAACTATCAGGATTTATTCTCCTGGTTCTTCCTCTTTCCTTCAGAGTTGTTACTTCTCCTTTTTCAAAATTTATTTATTTTAAATATGCATTGCTTTAAGAATCATGTCGGGAGAGAAAGAGCAAAAGGGAACAATTGAGTGGAGAGAGAAAAAAGAAACAGAAAAAAGAAGTGAACATCGCATGTGCTATTTTACATTCAATCTCCATAATTCTTTTTCTGGATGCAGATGACATTTTCTGTCCAAAGTCTATTGGGAATGCTTTGGATCACTGAACCTTTGAGAAGAATCAAGTTTTTCATAGTTGATCATTACACATTCTTGTTATTTTGTACAATGTATTTTCTTGGTTCTACTTGATTTGCTCAGCATCCAATCATGTAAATCTTTCCAGGCCTTTCTAAAAGCAACTTGTTCATCATTTTTTTATAGAGCAGTAATATTCCATTATCTTCATATACCGCAACTTGTTCGACCATTACCCAAGTGATGGGCGTCTACTGATTTTCCAGTTCTTTGTGACCACAAAAAGAGCTGCTACAAACATTTTTTGCATATGTGGGTCCTTTTCCCTCCTTTATGATTTCATTGGGTTGCAGACCCAGTAAGGGGACTGCTGCATCCAAGGGTATGCACAATTTTATAGCCCTTTGGGCATACTTCCAAATTGCTTTCCAGAATGGTTGAAATCATTTTGCATCTCCACCAACAATGCATTAGTGCCCCAGTTTTACCACATCCCTTTCAACATTCATCATTATTTTTTTCTGTCATTTTAACCAATCTGAGATGTGTGAGGTAGTACATTGGAGTTGTTTTAATTTGCATTTCTCTAATCAACAGAGATTTAGAGCATTTTTCACATGACTATATAGATGATTTTAATTTTGTTATCTGAAAATTTTTTGTTCATATCTTTTGACCATTTATCAATTGGGGAATGACTTGTATTCTTATAAATTTGACACAGTTCTTTATATTTTTTAGAAATGAGAACTTTATCAGAAACATTGGCTGTAAAGATTTTCCTAGCTTTGTATTTCCCTTTTAATCTTGATTCTGTTAATTTTGTTTGTCCAAAAACTTTTATATTTAATGTAATCTAAGTTGTGTTTTTTCTCTTGATAAAATAATCTCCCATTTCTTTAAATAGTTGTTATATGGCATCCTCATGGTACTTTCCTCATTCCAGACACTCTCCTCTTAGCTAAGAATAAAGCATCTATAGAATTGGAAGGCATCTTAAACATCCGTGAGTCCAATTCTTTCATCTTACAGCTTAGGAAACTGAATCTCAGAGAAGTAAAAAACACTTGCCCACATTTACAGTCAGTTAAGTGACAAGACTCAGATTCAAGCCTTAGACTTCTAGCACTATTTCCACTGTGTCATAACTCCTTTCTTCTTCAATCTGTTTTTTTTCTATTTTTGAATTGTAAGTTCCAAGACAATTATTTTCTAAATTATTCTTGTAGTGGAACTGAGGATACAAAGAAAAAAATAAAGACAGCCCAGGCTTCCAAGGAGTTTACATTAAAATTACACTGAGTAATAGAGATATCCTTTGAATGGTGCTGAGTGCAATCAATAAATCAATGATCAATCAACTATTAAGCATCTGCTAGCCTCTGAGATGGGGCTAAATGCTGAAGACACAAAGGCAAAAATAAAACAACTCCCTCCTTCAATAAGCATGCATTCTAATGGAAGAAACAACACTCACATTTATAGATAGGTAATCAGATGCAAGATAACCTTGGAGGGGAATGGGAGTGGCATCTGGGGGAAGCCACATAAAAATCATGTGCCACAGATGGCACTTGAGATGAGACTTGAAAGAAAACAGAGATTATAAAAGAGAATTAAATAGGGGATACCTGGTGCAAATCCTTCAAAGGTGTAGGATGCAGAGATCAAGTTTAGTATGTAAAGATGGAAAAAAAAGTCAGCATGGTTGGACAGTTGAGTATATGGAAGGAAACATGGTTTGCATATATGAGAAGACTTAGTAATAACAATTAACCATTTTATATCTCATATTGCACTCTATCTCTTGTTTATTCATAAATTGTTCACCTATCCATAAGTCTGACAGATATTATATTCTATGTTCTTTGGATTTTCTTATATCTCTCTTAATATCCGGATTACATATCTATTTTGATCTTATCCTGGTAAATGGTGTATAATATTAGTCCATGCCCAGCTTCTGCCAGGCAGCTTTCCAACAATTTTTAGCAAATAATGAATTCTTATCCAAAACTTAAGTCCTTGCATTCATCAAATAGGTTACTATATTTATCAGTTATTGTAAATCATATGTCTATATTATTCAACTGATCTTCTTAGCCAGTACTAGATATCACTGCTCTATGAAGTAGCTTAAGATGTGGTACTGCTATAACTCCTTACTTTATTTTTATTAGTTTTTTTTATATTTTTGATGTTTTGTTCTTCCAAATGAATTTCATTTTTTTCTCATTCATTAAAATAATGTTTTGGTAATTTAATTTGAGTGACAACATAAATTGGGTAAAATTCTCATTTTTATTAAATTGGCCTTGACAACCCATGAACAATGAACATTTCTCCAATTATTTAAATATGACCTTATTTGTATTAAAAGGGGTTTTTAATAATCATGTTCAAATATACATATTTATGTCTCATAGAGGCCATTTCTAAGGTGAAGCATAAGAGGGAAAAAAGTAGAAAAAGTTACTTGATAACTTTATTATATATTTAAAAGGAACAGCAAGTAGATTTGCAGTTTCCTGTACATAAATATGTATATTTGAGTACAATTGTTTTTTCAATTCTACTATGTTGTAGAAATGTTGTTTTATCTCTTAAGTTCAGAAAAATCTAAAAAAAAAAATAGAAAACTTGGAAGGGGGAAACACAACTTATAAGACATTTAAATGCCAAACAAAGTAGTTAATATTTTATGCTAGAAGTTGGAAGGAGCAAGTAGAATGTATTGATTGTGATGTTGATGGTGATGGTGTATTCAGACCTGCATTTTAGGAAAATTATTTTGGCAGCTGTGTAAAGGATACACTAAAGTAGAAAGAGACTTAAGAAAGGAAAACAAATTAGGAGGTTTCTGAAGTACTTCAGAAGAAAGATAATGAGGATCTGAATGAACTAGGATAGTGGCTCTCTATTTGGGTAAAGAGAAGAATTTACCTAAGAGATATTGTGGTCTATGACTTCCTTTGTTTTAGAAGCTCTACTCCCATTAATGCAGCTAGACTACATTAGTGGTTTTTAGAGGTAAATCAAACTGTCAGTTCACATTTTACATTCCTATAATCTATGCCTGACTATTTTTTTACATATATATAAAGCAGGAGTGAGTAAATGCATGACATGAGTTAATAAAATGTTTTACATGGCACTTAAATTAGGAACAAGTATTTATGATCTAAATTGATGGTATGTCATATGATCTAAAATGAAAGAAAGCAATTGAGAAACCAGATTACATATTTTGAACTCAAATGGATTTTATACATCAGGAAAGTACAGAAAATGTTTCTCTGCTTGCATAATTGGATGGGTAAACTTAAAATGATGTCTAAAAATAGGAATGAAAGGGGGGAAATTAAATACTACTAAAACTTGACATTCATTTGAAGAAAGGAGGCATTCTATTTAGTGCAGTTGGACTGAAATGAATATTGGCCTTCCCTGATCCTTCTGGAAGATCTAATTGTCATTCCTATGGCAATCCTAGTCTCAGAATCATCCTGCTTGCTATCTCTGAAAACCTCCTGCCAGTGTCCAAGATGACATCCTATGTGATTACAACTTTCCATTAGAATGCAGAGATGTTCAGAAGGATGCTCTCCAAGGAAGATTATGAGCTGCTTCTTTCTACCACGTAGCTGTATTCAGTACCGTTGCATCTGCTCCTCAGTTACACAGGCAGCAGGGATCCTGAGTACCTGCCTCTCCCATATGGCGTCAAATTTCTCTTCATCCTTTTACTTCTCTCTCTATTGGTAGGTATTCTGGACAATCATTTCATGATGACAAGATTTTAGCTAATAATAAAGCAAGATTAAAAATAAAACTGGATGTTAATAAAAAGCTAATAGAGTGTGTTGCCTTGGTAAAAGCATCATGTAATATAT
The DNA here is from genome assembly GCA_023553655.1 of Myrmecobius fasciatus. Lineage (NCBI taxonomy): Eukaryota > Metazoa > Chordata > Mammalia > Dasyuromorphia > Myrmecobiidae > Myrmecobius > Myrmecobius fasciatus. The sequence continues at coordinate 51,743 of JAJPUD010006999.1, forward strand.
ACCTCCATGCAAAGAGACCCTAATACCACCCTAAAGAAATGGGGTTACATTTAATTGAACCCCTCACATGAGTATTTGCATTTCTTTTTCAAACACAAAAATCACTCTGTCATCAACAAGCACTTGGGTGAATGGCACTCTCCTAGGTGCTAAATAGTTCAGAGAAACATCTTCTAATTGCCCGCCCACTTACCTTCATGATAGAAAATTCTTCAGAGAAAACAGGAAATATTATTGGCATTTATTTCTGAAAAAAAATGGTATATAAAATCATTTTCCCAAACATTGGCTGCATGCATGGGAAGCAGCTAGGAAGAGGAAAGGATTCCAGGTATTCAGAAGAATGGGCCAGAGGGATTTTGCCAGGTGCAAATGAGACCTAATGGTCTAAGTGTGGGAGAGTGTTTTTTTTTAATTAGTTATTTGAGAACTGATATCCATTCAATAATTTGATTAAATAAATTCATTAAATAAATGCTATGTTAAATGCACTTTGCTAGAAGTTATAGATGGCACCTTGGGAAAAGCATAAGATTTGGAGTCAAATAGGCTACAAATGCTTATTAAGTTCTTACTATATACCAGGCACTATGCTGAATTGTGGAAATATAAATATTTATATACAATATATATACATACAAGTTGGATATAAATACAAGTTGGAAGAAAGAAAGGCCTTCCTCAAGATTACATTCTAAGGGAAAAAACCAATACATTTTTTAAAGCTTATAAAGGAAAAGGAAGACAAAAGTACTATACTGGGGAGCATGGTTGAAAAAGTTCAGAGGGTATCCTAGAGAAAAATGAATTTAGGTTTAAAATCTAGTTCTTATTTGGGCAAATCACTTCATCCTTTTGTTTATCAGTTTTCTCAACTGGGAAATAAGGAGTAATGTAGATGACATGTCCTTCTAGATGAGGTAGATGAGGCTCTTTCCAGCTCTAAGTCCATGATCCAATGAATAATGAATGCAATAATGAATGATCATTTATTAATACTTATTTTAATGGCAATGAAGCTGAGCATTGAAAAGAGACTGATAGTCCCTGCTCTCAGGGAACTCCCATTTTAAATGGAGGTGATGCATAAGAAAATAATCAGTTGCAAGGATGATGGAAAGTTCAAAGGTGTTGGAGGGGAGAGAGGTAGAATAGATGTTAAGGAGTAAGATGGTAAGGAAATTAGTGATTACCTCTTTATCCAATCAGTGTAATAATTCAAGTAGCTCATATAGGCTGTGGATTATAGGGTCCAAGAGGGAGAAAAGTGAAGATGGGGAGGAAGGCTGAACTAGGTACAAACCTATATTATCTATGATCCTCTAATGTGTAGAATACAAAGAATAATATGAGAGCAAAGGATAGATCAGAAGAGTATTCTAGGAAAATCTGAGGAGAGACTACTACCTTAGTCATCATGAGAGAATTTGGAATACGTAATTTAGAAAGTTCTTTCCAGCCCTTGGAAACATTCTATGATTCTTTAATTCTAATTAAAATACATGATTGATATAGGATTGTCTTTAGAGATTACAAAGCTGTCATAATTACTAAACAGTAATAGTAACATCAAAGTAATAATTTTATCCAAATCCAGGAAGACAAAATATACCCTGCAAAAATGAATTGTACTAATTATACTCTAATAATGATAATGACAATACTAGCTGACATTTACATACTACTTTAAAAGTTTTCAAAGCTTTTGACATTTATTAGATCATTTGAAGCTCCCCACAATTCCAGGATATTGGTAAAAAAAAAAAATTACTTCATTTGCATTTTACAGAAGATAAGATGAAGGTTCAGAGAAAATTAAATAATATTAACATGCTCACATTATTAGTAATGGCTAATTCCTAATTTTTGTTTGTGAATATTTTTACATATATTTTCCCATTTGATTCTCACAATAATCCTCATAAGTAGGTGCTATTAACCTCAACTTACAGATGGGAAAACTGAGGCTGGGAAGTTAGGGACTTGCCAAATGTCATACTATAGGGATTATCAAAGAGAGGACTTTAGTCTAGTTCTTGGCATCTTGGGATCACAGATTTTCAGCTAGAAGGGACCCCCCAAGGTCAGCTAGTACAGCTTTTCATTTTATCAGTGAAAAAACTGAAGTCTCAAGATGTAAAATATTTTGCTTGGGATTTCACAGATGGTAAATGTCAGAGACAGGATTTGAATCATCTTCTGCAATCTAAATTAGTGTTCTATATCCCCAAGTTCCATGTTGCCTTTCAAGATTTCTAACCCTACCCAAGGGTTTAGTTATTAGATTTTATTAACCATCAGTTTTAATAAAGGAATTAAGTCTCCAACCCTTGGTCATATGTTTAGGAAAATGTAAGAAAAATATAAACAGGTTTTTTTTTTTTTTTCAGAACTTTATAGTTAGGTAGGGAAGACAAAACTTACGTAAGAAAAACAATGAGAGGAGAATACAAGTGGGTATATCACATACTCAGTAATGATATGAGCTTGAAAAGTTGGAAAGATTTCATGAATTGGACCACAGAAGATGAATGACTTGTTTAAGATGGAAAGGAAGGAATGGGACATGTGCATTCTAAGAATTAGGAACTGCATGAGTTAATGGAATAGGTATGAGACTAGACAGACTGAAATACAAATTCATGTAGAAAGACATTGCATAATATGATACATTTTAATAAAATGGAATGGAAGATCTTAGAGGACCTTGAATGCTACCATTAAATTCTAGAGAAGGAGAGTTGCATAACAAAAGCATTATCTCAGAAATATTCATCTGATATAGAAAAAGATTTGAAGTAGGTAAGACAGAGCCCAAATAAGTCAATTATACAACTCTTACAATAGTTTGTTTTTAAAGGGATGATAGTCTGGATTAGGATAGTGATAATTCAAAGACAGAAGAAGGGACAGATCTAAGAAGAAATTTAAAGGATGAATCAATAAGATATGGCAAGTGAACCAACTAGGGGAGAAATGAGAAGAAAATCTTTTCTCCTAGAGATCATTTCAGAGAAAAATGAATGTTGAAAATTATCCATACATGTATTTGGAAAAATAAAATACTATTGAATACAAAAAGAAAGAAAAATAGGGCAAGTAAGATTTAATGACTTGAACAGGGTGACACAGCCAGTGAGTGTCTGAGGCCACATTGGAACTCAGTTCTTGACTCTAGGCCCTAAAAATTAGCTGTGCTAAACAGCTCAAGTTCACACATTATTCTGAGGTATAAATAAACCCACATCCTTTAACATTAAATCAACTGTAAATTTTCACTGCACCATAGTACATCTCATGGCCAACAGGAAGTTAGAAATATGTGACTGGTGCTCTGATAGACCAGTCAAGGCAGCAATCACTTATTAAGTGCTTACTGTATGCCAAATATGCTGCAAGAGTTGTTTAATTGGCTTCTCTGGCTCTGTCATCCCAACTTTAAATCTTAATAGAATGCTATTCTCATATGAATATAGGATAAGAGCCTAGTGTTTTAGGGGAATGAGTTTTGGGGGATTCAGATTACATACCAGGTGTCCACAAACTAGTACTTTGTAATCTGGGAAAAATTAATTTATACATATCGAGTGTTAATATTTTATAGGAAGAAAAAAAGACAGGTAGGTGTGAGCTATCAAAAAGCAGCAACTTCCTTTTAGAGCCCTTCATACACACACATTTCTTCTCCAAATACATAAACATATGCTGCTCTACCTAACAAAAAAAAAAAAAAAACAAAACAAAACAAAACAAAAAATACTGCTGTGTTAGAAGACTTTGCCCTTAGCTTTAACCCCATGGATATTTTACTGTGCTGCCAAAAGGCAATGTGATTTCACATGACCAGAGAGAAAAGAAGTCTTGTCCTCTGTCCTGGATTGCATGACCTGCCTTTCTTAGGCCCCCTTTGCTAAGCAAAAGTATACATGGTTGGATATTGCTGGGAGCTCTGGTCCAGGACCTTGGGGATGAGTTTTACTTGCTCTTCTATTGCACTAGGCAGAAGTCCCTTTTGCCTGGAACGTTCCCAGATGTTCTATAAATGTCCTGCTTAATAGGAGATGAAATCCAATTAGTTGATTCTGAATTTGTTTCCTCACTTTTAACAATGGATTTTCTCTTCTACCTCCTCTCCTTCCTCAAAAAAGAGGTCATATTATTTCATTGCTGTTTTATAAAACTGCAGGAACTCTCCTCCCACCTAAATCATAAAGACCATATGGCCACCTACTTACTCTCATGTTTTATCAGGACAGGGGGAGAATCCAGGATTTCAGTGATCCAATTTCATGTGTTTTTTGTGAGGAAACCATGCTCCTGTGCTGAGTTCTTTGATTCATGGGATGAGATGAGAAGACCTTTTTTTGTTGAAATTGAAAGCAATGATCAAAATGTTCCGATAACCATGGGAGACTTCTGCTTATACAGTAAAACAAAGAAACAGGATAAATCTCTGTCTGCCGGTTTGCCACAGGAAGAGAACAAGGTTAAATGGAGTCTGGCTAATCTAGACTCTGAGGTTTTAGTTTTATGGGTACTTTACTGTATTCTGAGGTTTTGAAAACTAGTAACCCACATACAAATAGTAACTCTTTGATTCAGCTTGACAGTTCCAAAGAATGGCAAATACTAAAGATTTTGTGTGTGTATGTGTGTGTATGTATGTATGTATGTATGTATGTATACACATATATATGTGTGTACACATATATACATGCATGCATGTATATGCATGGATACACATGTGTGTATATACATATTCATAAATACATAAATATATATGTGTGTGTGTGTTATTCTGCAACTGAGATTTCATTAGTATAAAGAATTCCTCCTGTGTGGAACCTGCTTGAAATAATACAGATGAAATTCAATAACATAATCTTAAGGAGTTGTCTAAAGCATTGAGAAATCAAATGATTTGTCCAGGTTCATAGAGCTAGCATGTGTCAGAGGAAGAACCTGAGCCTAGATCTTCCTGCCTCCAAGATTCCAAATATTAAGTCACACTATAGGAAAAATAATATATAAGATCAATAAGTCAATATATAAATCAATAAGTATTAACTGTGCCATATATATCAATATTCCATGATATTTAATAAATATTTTTTCCTTTCTCTTACCAAATATTAATAATATATTATTATATAAAAATAGATGTGATACATAGGTAGATCATAGACATGCTAGACATAATAAATGATAAATAGATAATAGACATAATAGGATGATCAATTGACATGATGGACAAATTTACAAAGACAAAATATAAAAAAAGATTAGGTAGACAAATAGATGAGAGATAAGTGATAACTTATAGATGAATGAAAGATACAAAGACGTAGATGAATGGAAATTAGATAATACATTTATCACATATGCAGATTAGTTTAAATAATATATTAGTTAATATGATTTTTATGACTGATTTTTTTAAAAAAATAAGATAAATTAATTCATTCCTTAAATATAAATGCACATATGTGTGTATATGTGTGTGAATACATAAATGTGTGTATACATACACATATGACATAATGAATAGATACCTGGCCTTGTAGTCAGGATGACCTAAGTCCATATCCTGATTTTGTCACATGTTGATCTTGGGTAAGTCACTTAATCTTTCAGTGTCCCTAAACAACTCTCTAAGATTATAAATTGTGTAGAAGGTATGGCACTGCATTGCTAGAGGAAATATGAGAGCTCCCCAAACCAATGAAATCATTGGTCTTTTTTAAAATTCATAATATACTACATTTATGTATATAATAGTATTGTTTACATATTAATATACAATATTTATTTATATATATAGCTACTAGAATTTTTGTTACAATTTGGTAAATAAGAAATAAATTTACTTATTGCTTTAAATTGGAATATTTTGGAAGTATTGATTCCAAATAAGAATTGCCACAACCCCTTTTGGATATCTCAATAGGGAACACCAAAAGGATTGCCCATACGAAGATGTTGCTCAGGTTATCAGTGCTTTTGCCCTCCTATCTAAAAGCAGCCATGCTACAACAATTACACAACTTAGTCTCTAGATTTGTTTATTTGTTTGTTTGTTTGTTTTTTTAGGTCTTGGCTAACTTCCTAGTTGGGGAATAAATTGTAAATCAGATCCTCTGCATGAAATAGTCCTAATAAGTTTTGATTACCTTGGGTCTATTGTGCTAAAGAATTCTGCTCCTGTAGTGTCTAGTAATTAGATATTCTTCTCCTAGGATTACATGAGTGCCCTTCTGACCCAGCAGCTTGAATACTAGTCTCCAAATAGTTGTCATGTTCATTGTATTACCAAGAGACTATGGATCTCTGGTGAGAGACCATAAGATTAGGAGGAATTAAGGAATTATAGAACTGGTCAAGTTATTGAACAGGTAAAGAGGGGAGTGATGAGAAATATTCTTCACCTAGTCTGTGTAGACTTGTATCTGTTTCTAATGTCTCACCTGTGTCTAAATGGAGGGTGATTTGGTAAAGGTCAAGTCCTGAGAGCTCAGCTTATTGCTAAGTATTTGACAAAAGCACAGGAATCAAAGGTCAAGAACATACCCCTCTGACATAGGAAGTCCCCAAAAGATTGAATAACATCAAGAAGTAGTGAGATCTCTATCCCAAATTCCAACATTGGAAGGGACCTCATATGTCATCCACTCTAGCCCCTGCATAGAAATAAATCTTTTTAGAATCAGAGCTAAGATGAATATTCATATTCATCTTATATATATATATATGTATATGTATATATATACATATACATATATATGTATATTATATTATATATAAGACATATTTAATATATTTAATGTACAGACAAGCTGGAAAAGACTTAATTTGGAAGGTAATATACATGCGTAATAGTTAGACTAGGTCATAATGCAGAGACTGAACCATCACATCAGAATTTAATAATTCATAATCATATCCTTTAAAAAGGATTTTTACCCCTGATATGGTACTGGATCAATCAATAAGTCAATCAACAAACATTTAAGTGCCTACTATGCTAATGGTAGATATGGAAGTTGGCATCAGAATCAAAAACAAGTCAAGCTTAAGTGCCATAAAGTGATGAATGCTAATTTGAAAGGTGGGTCAAACTCAGTTTCCCTTCCCTGGAAAGTGGGTATGTCAAGGTCAGAAATAATTAAGCTGTTGAGTTTGGTTATATATCTTGCAGTATTTATCAAAGCAACCTGCACATAGAAGGAAATCATAAAATTCATTTAATGTTGATAATGGAGGTGACCAGAGGATGTGGTATTATCATTAATGTTCTATAAAATATCCATTTCCAATTCCACTACACTTGTGATGGGAAGTGCCATTCACATCCAGAGAGAACTATGGAGACTGAATATGTAGATCAAAGCATAGCATTTTCACATTTTTGTCTTTGTTGCTGTTGTTGTTATTGATTTGCTTTTTTTCTTTCTTGTGTTTTTTTTCATTTTAATGTTATTTTGCTTGTATATTATGATGAATATGAAAATATGTTTAAACAATATGGTTAAACATTGCACGTTTAACCAATATTGGATTGCTTGCTATCTTGGGGAGAGGAGAAAGGAGGAGGGAAGAAGAAAATTTTGGAACACAAGGTTTTGCAAAGGTGAATGTTGAAAACTATCCTTGTATGCATTTGGAAATGTAAGATACTATAATTAGAAAAACAATGAATCTCATCTTGCAGTCTTTTAAGATATTGGGCAAAACTTTCAAAGCCCATGCTGCATTTTCATAAGTATTTGTAAAAAAAGAATATTAATTGATTTCTCTCTTCTGAACATATGCATGAAAAGGTAAAACAAATCTGAGTCCATTCCACAGGCCAAAGTATCTTAAGACAGGAAAAACTATTGTCACGTTATTTTTCAGTTGTTTTCAGTTGTGTTCAACTATTTGTGACCAAATTTGGGGTTTTCTTGACAGAGATACTTGAGTGGTTTGCCATTTCATTTACACATGAAGAGACTGAGGTAAACTATGACTTGCCCGGGATCACGCAGCTCATAAGTGTCTGAGGTCATATTTGAACTTAAAAAGATGAGTCTTCCTGACTCCAGTTCCCATACTCAATCCACTATCCCATTTAACTGTCCAACAAGGACTATAGCTAGCAAAAACTCTAAAAATCCCAGTTAAGATTTAGAGAAATCTGGAAACCTCATATCAATCTAATTTTATAATTAAAATTTTAGCTAAAGAATAATTAGTGATTTCTTAGAATTTCCTAGTCACAAAATCATCTGTTGGCCCCATTTTACAAAGGGATATTATGAGAGAGTGATGCGTATGTCATTTTTAAATTAACACACATTACAAAATAGGTGACAATCCTAGGAAAAATCTAGACTTTACTTAAGAGTTAATTGACAACAAAGAAATCAATCTAAATAGAATCTTCAGTTTTACATGCAAAATTAGTGTATTTCAAAATGTCAGTCATCCTACTACTTCTATTTTCCTCTTTGGTGTATGTGTGTGTACACATATATAGATAGACAGAAAGACAGAATCAGAGACAGAGAGAAAGAGACACAGAGACAGAAACAGAAAAAAACAAGACAGGGATAGTCAGAGAAAGTTCTGCTCTCTTTATTTTGCATCAGTTCATACAGGTGATTTGGAATTTTCTGAAACTATCCCTCTGGTCATTTCTTATGGTATTTCATTCATTTCTATAGCATAATTTCTTAGTCCACCCCCCATTTGATAACATTCTTTCCAGGTTTTTGCTACCACAAAAATGCTGCTAGAGAGATAATGGACTAAATATATAGAATGAGACATTTTTTGGACATGACCAACGTGGTAATTTATTTTGTTTCACTATACATATTTGTTAGAAGTGTTTTATTTTTCTTTTCAGAAGAAGTGGGGGATATGGGAAGAAGAAAAGGAAAAAAATCTTGTTGAATTTTTTTAAATTCAAAAAAAAGTAAAACCTTTTTCTATAAAAAGAAATGTCCCTCATTATCTTAGGTTCTTATTTTCTGCTGCAATATAATTTTAATGTTCTCTCTCCCTATGAACAAAAACATAACGATGGCTATTCATTTAAAATTTTGAAGTTTGCAAAGCATTTGTGTATTTCTTATTTCAACCTTACCACAACCCTATGAGATAGGTCTAGAAGTATTTTTATTATTATTACTATTTCACTATTGAGGTAACTAATGTTTAATGGAGGTTAAGTAACTTGTCCAAGTAACATTAGTTTCAAAGGTGGGAATTAAACCCAATAGTCTATGCAAAGGGCTTTTAATAGTCATGGGAAATATGTTACCAGATGCTGTTGTTATTGAGTAGTTACAGTCATGCCCAATTCTTTGTGACCCTATTTAGGGCTTTCTTGGCAAAGATACTGGAGTGTTTTGCCATTTCCTTCTTCAGTGGATTAAGGCAAACAATTTAAGTGACTTGTCCAGGTTTGTATAACTGCAGTAGAATTTAGTTCTTTCTGACTCCAGGGGCATATTCTATCCACTGAGTCATCTAGCTACTTCTCCAATTCAGTTAGTCAATCAATACACATTTAAATTCCTTATGAAGTTCATCATGAGCAAAGCAAAATACCAAAAAATGTGTCATAGGATCATGAGTAATTGTAGATAATAATTAACATTTAAATACTTTAAATTTTGCAAAATGCTTTACATATATTGTTTTACTTAGGTGCAAAAGTAGAGTTGAAAGAGACTTCAGATGTCATTTTGTGCATAATTTTATAGATGTAACCCAATGAAAAGATTTATTGAGATCCCAGAGCTTATTATTAGCAGAGTCAAGTGCAGAATTCAACTCTCCTTCCCTGATTTATCCCAAGGCTCTTCCCATTAGCTCTATGATACCGTCCCATGATCAAGTAGCAAGATAATTTATTCCTTACAAAAGGTAATTCTAACAACAAAGGGAAGGAAAATAATAATAGATGTTTACTAAGAATAATTTTCTGGTAAAGTAAGACACAAGTGAAATTCTCCTTGGTGTTTAAGCCTGAGTTATCAAAATCTCATGAAATGCAATTTAAAAAGAAAACATGTGGAATAAAGTCATTTCAAAGAATGAAATGTACACATATTCAGAAACATCATCCCAAAGGGCAAGAGGCAAGTTAAATTTTTCCTAATGCTCAAACAAAGACCTCATGAAATGACATAAAACTGTTTTAAAAGTGAAATGAAGCCATTAAAAGAAATGAGATGTATCCATATTCTTGGTTTGTATACCTCAAGGAAGAAATGGAATACTGAATCATTTTGAGAAATGTTCATTTGGAAAGCATCTCCATTTAGGATTCTAAGACTGAATCATGGCATAAAAGGATTTAGAACTGGAAAGAACTTGAAAGTCTATGGAATCCAAACCCCTCCTTTTATAGAGGAGAAATTTGAGACCTAAAGCGGTAAAATAATGTGTACAAGAACATGCAACCAGTAAGTCTTTTGGAGGTATCTATGTTCTTACTGTTTTTGGCTTGGTTTTTAAAATATTTTGATAAGCATTTTTATTATTGTTGTTATTGAATCATTTTTCAAACATATCCAACTCTTTGTGACTTTATTTAGGGTTTTCTTGGCAAAGAAATTAGAGTGGTTTGACATTTTCTTTTCCAGCTTATTTTATAGATGAGGGAACAGAGGCAAATAGGGTTAAGGAACTTGTCCACAGTCACACAGCTCGTGAGTATAAGGCTAGATTTCAACACATTATGGAAAATGATGAGAATTCCTGTGCTACCTAGCTGCCCATTTCATAATTATATTTTAATATAAGTGGTTTCTGTTGTAATCCTATGTTTTATTTTATCAACTTCCAAGCATTATTCTAAGAAAAGTTTCATGAATTTCACTAAACTGCCAAAGGAGTCTACAAAACAAAAAAAAGGGGGGGGGGGGGTAAAGAAGTCCAGACATAAGGAGAGTAATAAAAGAGGAATCTATACTAGCCTTAGGAACATACAATGAGGTTCTCTTGTCCTGCTCTTTCTGGAGCACTGCTAAATTTCATGCATTCTACCCTAAAGTAGCCCAGATGTTATCATAAGCAGGCTTAAAGTGAAAGTTGGAATAGGAAGGGGAGGTAGAATTTAATTCTTTTTTCCTTTGTAGTCTTCATCATTTCTCCATCCCACCAGAGTCACCTATCTATTCTCATTAATCTAGCCTTGATAAGCTTCTACTCCCATATTCAGTTAAACTACTGGACCTATTTATTACTATAGCTAGAAAAACAGGAAAATGATAATTATTCTCTAGGAATACAGATTTTACTGATGCTAATATATAAACATTATGAAGAGAAGGGGGAATTCAAAAGGACCTGCAATATTTACCATATCCTCAGAAATATACAAATCAAAAGCTTCCAGAAAAAAAAAAAAAACATACAAACAAAAGAATCTGGATTGTTGTTCCAGTTCACTTCCTTTGCCACTGATCCCCTAAACCCTGTGGATAATTCATAAAACTTAGGCCCATCATGGTTAAAGAAAGACCGCCACAGATTATTTTCATTTCTGGTACCTCATCTTTCAGACCTACAGTAGGGCAATTCTGAGGCTATTCAAATAGAACATTGTCTTCAAAAAGCTTTGTGGAATATTATATATTCCAGGCCACATTTGCAAATAGCAGCAATCTCCAGAGATTCTACAAAACAATGTCCTTCATTTTTCTGAGAAACATTGTTACAAGAAATTCCTATAACCCTATAACAAAGTTGTCAAGGCCATGAGACAAAAGATCATTTTTAACAAATACAAATGCTTAATTTGAGAGTGGAAGCTAAGAATTCAGCATTTGTATATCTTCCAGATGATTTAATTCTCTCTTCTCCCATTTCCATTTGAAGTTTGTTATTATTCAGATATACATTCATTCATTATACAGAAAAGAAAGAAAGAATGAATGAAACAAACAAAAAGGTATGAATTGATAAAGAAAGCCTAACCAAGAGGTTAATCATTTGTATAAAAACATAACCCCCAAAAAATGGCCTAATAACAGAATTAAGATACTTGCTTATAATTACAAGAATATGACTGAAATCCAACTTAGAGTAATGCTAATATATGGAGAAGGCTATAACAAAGAACTTTAGATGTCCCTAAAATCAATTAAGTTACACAGAGGTATGACCAAAATAATAAATGAATGAATAAATAAATAAGCAAATAAATAAAACAACTAATAAACAGGACAAAGTAAAAAAAATTACTGGTTGTTTCAGCTAGAATGAGATATCATCAAAATTGCCCTTATTTCATTCCTATCTGTCAGTATGACTTAATACATTCATTCTCAGTAATCAGTGTTTGAAAATAATTTTTATACACATGCACAAACATACATACTCATACCCTCACTGGTTATGTGTGTGTGCAGTCTATGCTACATATACATACACATATACATCTATGTATATGTATATATCAAGATTATGTGTAAATTTTATGTGTATCTATTTGTATATAAAAATGTACACATATGAATCCCTATGTATTATGTTATTTATGTACACATATATATTTATATGGGAAACCTGAATTATATTATATATACATATACTTATATATGTATATATATATGTGTTTATAACATTCAAACACTTGAGTTGCGCAATCTAAATTATCCATGAAACTATATATTCTAATATAGATGATAAGCATCTCTTATCTCCATAGTTTTTCCTTTGTGAGGGGTCAGTTCAAACTCCTTTAATTTGAAATGGATATTATACAATAAAAATGGCATTTTTCTAGTACTTGAGCATTCAAAACAATATCATCTGCAAATGTAATCATCTAGACAATTTCCCCAAATCCGTCCATGTGTAAAAAAATTATGCACGCATTTAGAATTTTGGCTAAATCTTCTCATTAACAATAACAAGACTCTTAACTGGATCTTCTCATTAACAATAACAATAATATCAATAACAAGCAAGATCTTTTCATTAACAGTAACAAGCATAAATATCTTTATTTTATTCTTAAATAATGTCAGTGTTCAGGGATTATTAAACAAAGTTATTTCTGTTATATCTTTCATGAACTCTTATGTAACTCTGATATATGCCTAGGAGGTAGCCCTCCCTCACTTAAATCTAATTCATTCGCATGTGATATCATGGTCCTCTTTAAAAATGAAGGATAAAAAACAAGCTTTAAGGTGGCATTTTGCTTTACTAGGGGTATCAGTTGTTAAGAGTTCATTGATCACATCAAATGTGTTTTCCTTTTCAGATTACCAACCTATTTACACTATATAGATCTTGTATTTACAGAGTTGTTTGTATGTTGTTATCAACAGTAATATGTGAATTCTTCTAGAACAGGGACAATGATTTTTATTTGTTTTCTTTTCTTAGCACTTAATATAGATTCTGGCATACAGTAGGTGCTTAATATATATGGGCTGACTGACTGACTGATATTTCTATAATACACCAAAAAAGAAAAATATTTGTGGAGGTTTCTCTTTACTCTATGGATGACTAAATATCAGGATGAACTCCTAACAAAGACATTAAAAAAAGGGAGGGAATAAAAAGAATTTTTGATATTTCAAGTGAGTGACAAAGCCTTAGTTTGACAATACTCTATATCACCTCCAGTGATCTCAATTTATTTTTCCAGTGCTTATGCATATATATACATATATATACACATATATTTATAATTACAGAAATAAATTTATATTTTCTGTGACTTCCAGGATAGAAAGAGATGTCATAAAATAAAATTAATAGCAATGGAGTGTCACAACTCTAAAAAAAGTGAGTTATTACGATTTAAATATTCACAAGCTTAGAACTACTGGGATATCATATACTCTTTTTAAATCTCTTTTTGAGTTCTATTTTCTTGATTCAAAACTGTCTTTCTGCTTATATATAGTGCATTATAAGGAAAGAAAAGTACCAATGGTGATCCATAGCTGACTAATGTTCAGGTGGTTCTCCACTCTGATTTCCATATATGTATTGAATCATATTCTGTCACTAGTATTCATAATATTGCCTCTCTTCACCACATAATTTTTGGTGACATTTTTTTGCTTTAAATGTTTTCTGAAAGGCTTTAGCAAAGAGAACTGAATAACAGTTTATGAATTCTCATTGGTATCACCCTTTCTAAGAGTGTTACTCCATTGCTCCTGTCCCTTAATATTCCACAAGGAAAATACAGCTACCATACTCCTTATATTTAATATAAATGCAAATTTCTTTCATTCATTCATATATTTTCTTAATAGCCTAGATATTCTCCATCTCTTTATCAGAACTATAAGTCCCCAAAGGGCAGGGATAATATCTATTAATGCCAGAAGCATAGTATTATGCATAGGTAAGAGCTTGTTAAGTGCCTCTTATTGACTAGCTTGAAGACAATGAAGAGGAGGTGAAGGAGAAGTATTATGTGTCTTAAGATTATTAATAACCTTTCTGCTTGAGGTTTGCCAACCCCTAGAAATACATTAAAAATATCAAATAGAGAAAGGATGAAATGGATTTATGTCATCTGTTTGTACTGTTGTTTTCATTTAAAATCCAGCCTGTGTGTTTCTTTTCATGCTTGATTTATGTATTCTTTAAAAAATGGCTAAATTTGAAAATCTAGTATTGTGTTTTGTCCCTGGATATATTTACTTTTTAGTTTGTGAATGACATAGGATTTAAATTTTCCAAAGGTAATTTTAAGCCATAATCTATGAAAGATAATGTTAGTAAGGAAAGAAAGGGAAGGCAACAAAAAACTAACAAAATGGCTTTACATTTTGTGTTTGGGGGGAACTTTTCTTACTAAGATAAGGAAGACCACATTGAGTTTTATATTACAGTTTCTGCTAAAATTTGATCATATTCTAAATAGTGGAGAGAGCATGTAACTGAATAAGAAATTAAGTCTAATACACAGAGAGAGAGAGAGTAACTACAATATGCCAGGCACTATGCCAGTGAAATCATGGAAATAACTATCTTGCAAAGAACACTAAAGTTATCGGATACTATAGAAAAAGATAAGGAAAAGAAATTAAAGGAGAATGTAAAAAGTATTACCCCCCCCCCAAATAACTTTATTTCTTGGGTATGTATAAGGAACAGACATATTTTACTATATGCAAAAGTTTTAAATATATTAAATAGAATTGAAATGACTTTATTGGAGTTGATTTATAGCTTTATTTTGCCTTTCATTCTGTAATTAATGAGGGAATAATCTTGTCAAGGAGATGAGGTTAACAAATACAAACCTAACTTCTAAACTTGCTCCCTACATTATCAACAGTAAGCCATTGTGTGACAATGTTGTGGCATACTGTAAAAAAAGATTTTGTTAAAGATATATGTTGTTGTTTTTGTATTTTTGGCCATTCACTTTTTTTCTGTTTCTGTTCATTTTTTCTTTTTCTTCTTTTTTTTTCTCTTATCGTTTTTCCCTTCTATTCTGATTTTTCTCTTTCAACGTAACTCATAAAGAAATGTATACTTTAAAATTAATGTACATGTATAGCCAGAACAATATAGAAAACAATAAAAAATGAAAAAAGAAATAATAAAATTAAATTAAAAGAATGGAAAAACCCATTTACACTTGTTTATAAGAGGTCTGCTAGCATCTTTGATCTGGCTTATGTTCCTTCTGTTCTTAAGAGTGAAAATCAAGTTCATTATGCAACACCTTTCTCTTTAATTTAAGAAAAGGTTAATAAAAGTTAATAGCTCTATAACCAGCAGACCTACCGACTAAAAGTTATATTAAGTCCTAGATTTTAATTTTGGAAGGGAGCTTCAATGTCATGATATTTTAGAAAGGTAGAGTGATTTATCCAAAGTCACACAGTTTGTGACCGAACTAAGTCTCAAGGCTTCTTTCTCTGTACCACTCTGTACCACTGTATGAGTAACCTTTGAAAGGGTCTCAAAAGTGTGCCAAAACAGTATGTGGGTATTTACCTTGTTTCCAATCCTTTGCTACCATAATCAGTTTTGCTGTTGATATTTTTAATCTACATAAGGCTTATTTTTTTGTCATTCACCGCCTTGGGGTATGAGTCTCCCCTTCAAATCTCTGAGTCAAAGAGTATGGAAATTTTAGTCACTTTATTTGAATAATTCCAAACTGCTTTACAAAATAATTAGAACAAATTACTGCTCCACCCATAATGAATTAGTGTGACTATCTTTCCACAACCCTGACAACACTGATTTTTCATCTCTTCTTATTTTTGCCAATTTTAAGTGTGCAAAGTGATAACTTATTTTTTTCCATTTCTCTTATTAATGGCTTGAAAATATTCTTTCATATTATTCTTGACAGCTTGTAAATTTTCTTTGAAGAAACATGTTCATATCTTTTTCATATATTGGAAAATAATTTGTCATTCTTTTAGTTTCTTTTTTGCTGTTTCTTGAAAATAGCTACCAGGCTTTTGTCTTTAATTTTTCTTTTCATAAACACAGTTTTCCCTTCCTTTCCCATTTACATTTTAACCTCTTTGCATTTATAGTAACATTCCCTTTTGACTTATTATGAAGCAGTCATTTTTTTATTTCTTTTAAGTGCAAAATGTCTTCTTTCTCCCCTTCCCACACCCTTGGTTCTATTCAATACATTCAAGAAGTAATTTCATAAATACTCTCTTTTGACTACCTTCATGGTTGGGAGAAAAGACAGAGGTAAGATTTTTTTTTTTACTTTGTAATATGATCTTGTGCTTACTGTTCATTTTAAAGTGGGCATATTCTGGGAAATTTAAATTCCACAAATAAAATAACACAGTCATACTGTGAAAATCTGGCTCAGAAGGAAGAGATTGGGAGATTACTTCTCTCCAGGCTTCCTAATTCCTCTCTAATGCTCATTCCTGCCTATCCAGCTTCACCTGTCACTTACCCCGCTGAACTGAAGTTGGCTTTCTTTCTGGTTCAGTTCTTTCCTGTATTTGGAAAGGTTTTTATATTTAAATGGCCTCCTATTGGGCTGAAAGCTGGTTAGCAGAACAATAAGAGATCCTAGATCCTAGATCCATTGTGCTAGAAGAGGTCTTAGCCTTTCTCTTGGATTTACTCTTCCTCATTTTACAAAGTGAACATTGTAAACAAATGCCATTTAAACATGGTAAGCAATGAAAGGAAATATGGCTTAAAATGATGGATTAGGATTCAGTATTTGAATGCCAACATGGACACTCACTAGCTATGGGAATGTGGGCTAGTCAATAATTCTCTTTAAGCCTCAGTTTTCCTACCTATTAATTAAGAAAGGGACTGTAATACACAGGATGATTTGGGAGCGGGGAGATATACACACATATACAGACATTCACATATATGTGTAAATATGCATATGAATTATATATTTTCTTTTTTTCAAGTATTTTAACATA
>JAJPUD010006999.1:74153-117024 GCA_023553655.1 Myrmecobius fasciatus
CTCGACCTATCCAAGAGCACTTGATGTTTTTCCAATTGTTTAGATCTGACTTTATTTGTGTGGAGAGTGTTTTGTAGTTTTGCTCATATAGATCCTGACTTTCCCTTGGCAGATATATTCCCAAATATTTTATACTATCGATAGTTATTTTGAATGGAATTTCTCTTTGTATCTCTTGCTGTTGCATTTTGTTGGTGATGTATAAAAATGCTGATGATTTATGTGGATTTATTTTGTATCCTGCAACTTTGCTAAAGTTGTGGATTAATTCTAATAGTTTTTTAGTTGATTCTCTAGGGTTCTCTAAGTAGACTATCATATCATCTGCAAAGAGTGATAATTTGGTTTCCTCATGACCTACTCTAATTCCTTTAATCTCTTTTTCTTGTCTTATTGCCAAGGCTAGCATTTCTAATACAATATTGAACAGTAATGGTGATAGTGGACAACCTTGTTTCACCCCTGATCTTATTGGGAATGGTTCCAGTTTATCACCATTACATATGATGCGAGCTGATGGTTTTAAATAGATGCTACCGACTATTTTAAGGAAAAGTCCATTAATTCCTATACTCTCTAATGTTTTTAATAGGAATGGATGTTGGATTTTATCAAATGCTTTTTCTGCATCTATTGAGATTATCATATGGTTTTTGTTAGTTTGGTTATTAATATAGTCAATTATGTTAATAGTTTTCCTAATATTGAACCATCCCTGCATTCCTGGTATAAATGCTACTTGGTCATGGTGTATTATTCTAGGAATGATTTTCTGTAATCTCTTTGCTAATATTTTATTTAAGATTTTTGCATCAATATTCATTAAGGAGATTGGTCTATAATTTTCTTTCTCTGTTTTTGTTTTACCTGGTTTAGGTATCAGTACCATGTCTGTATCATAAAAAGAGTTTGGTAGGAGTCCTTCATTCCCTATTTTAGAATAGTTTATATAATATTGGAGTTAACTGTTTTTTAAATGTTTGGTAGAATTCACATGTAAATCCATCTGGTCCTGGGGATTTTTTCTTAGGGAGTTCATTAATGACTTGTTCTATTTCTTTTTCTGAAATGGGACTATTTAAGTAATTTATTTCCTCTTCTGTTAATCTGGGCAATCTATATTTTTCTAGATATTTCTCCATTTCACTTAGGTTATCAAATTTATTGGCATACAGTTGGGCAAAGTAACTCCTGATTATTGCTCTAATTTCCTCTTCATTGGTGGAAAGTTCTCCCTTTTCATTTTTGAGACTAACAATTTGATTTTCCTCTTTCCTTTTTCTAATTAAATTAACTAGAGGTTTATCTATTTTGTTGGTTTTTTCATAAAACCAACTTTTAGTTTTATTTATTAATTCAATAGTTTTTTTTACTTTCAATTTTACTAATCTCTTTTATTTTTAGGATTTCAAGTTTGGTATTTGATTGGGGGTTTTTAATTTGTTCTTTCTCTAGCTTTTTTAGTTGCAAGCCCAATTCATTGATTTTCTCTTTTTCTATTTTATGCAAATAAGCATCTAGAGATATAAAATGTCCCCTTATTACCGCTTTGGCTGTATCCCACAAATTTTGGTATGTGGTCTCATTATTGTCATTCTCTTGAATGAAATTAGTAATTGTGTCTGTAATTTGCTGTTTCACCCATTCATTCTTTAGGATAAAATTATTTAGTTTCCAATTGCTTTTTGGTCTATTTTCTCCTGGCCTTATATTGCATGTGATTTTTATTCCGTCATGATCTGAAAAAAATGCATTTATTATTTCTGCCTTCCTGCATTTGATTTTGAAGTTTTTGTGTCCTAACACATGGCCAATTTTTGTATAAGTTCCATGGACTGCTGAGAAAAAGTAAACTCCTTTCTGTCTCCATTTAATTTCCTCCAAAGATCTATCATACCTAACTTTTCTAACATTTTGTTTACCTCCTTAACTTCTTTCTTATTTATTTTGTGGTTTGATTTATCAAGTTCTGAGAGAGGGAGGTTGAGATCCCCCACTATTATAGTTTTGCTGTCTATTTCTTCTTGCATCTCTCTGAACCTTTCCTCTAGGACGTATTATATATTTTCCCCAGGTATTATGATCCCCTTTGTGTGGTGTTTTTGATGGGTGGATAGAAAATAGTCATATCTCTTTAAGCTTCAGTTTTCCCAGTTATTGAGAATTATAATCATAATATCAGAGAGGAAAAATACATTATATAAGGATATATATGTATATATATACATATACACAGTGACATACTTTCCCCTGGGTATTAGATATGTGTGTATATTTTTTCCCTTCTCCAGGTATCGTGATCCCATATATGTATTTATGCATACATATGTGTAGGTATCCCCACACAATATTTATACTGTGCATTTTATATGTATTTTGTATATTATGTCTGTGTCTATATATGTATATACACATGTGTTTATTGTGTATAGATAGAAAATGTGCAAGTCACAGTCTCTTTAAACATCAGTTTTCTCAGCTGTTAATGGATCATAATATCCTTGGAGAAATATATATGTTTATGTATGTATTATGTATTCATATATGTGTGTGGGCATGTGTTATATGTATGTAAGGTGAAAGAATTGGAATTAGGATTTGAACTCCCAACTTGGACACTCACTAGCTATGTGAACATGAGCAAGTATGTATGAGTTGTAGTGAATCCCAAATAAAATAATGTGTATACATTGTTTTGGCAACATCAAAGCTCCAGATAAATGTCAGCTATTATTGTGCAAAGGAATTTGGAAACAAAATTTGTTTATGCTAATCCAACAGACGATTGAAACTTTTATTATTTACTGTGCTGTAAAAGCTAAGCTTTTTGAAAGCTCTATGCTCAGGCTACAAGAGGCAAGACTTTCTCAAAAGCCTAAAAAAGTTAATACAGATACCAAGGATCTTAAATTATAACAGAGGAATAGATTAATACACCAGGAGAAGCAGACTCTTAAACAAATTTTGGTTCCTAAAATAGACACTTATAATACTTCTTTTATAAAATGGAAGCAGATTATTAATCAACTAGGTCTAAATGCTGTGGTTCACCTCACTTTATCTTTTTTTACTCAGTGTGCCTTTCTAACTTGGCAACAACTGAAGTGATTAAGAACTAATATGCACATGTCTGAAGTGGGCAGTGCCTTTGATTCCCACCAGAAATCCATAATTTAGGCCATCTAATTTGCCCTCAACCTAGGAAGCCAAAACAAAAGACTGGAATCAAAGAATATTCCCAGGTGTTCCATCTTCAGAGAAATGTCTCCTTTTAAATTTATTCCATTCCAATCTACAACTTTCCTTTTAAAATATGCCTACTACATTGCATGTTTTAATAACTGCCTTGTCAGGTAAAATTTTTGATGCTAGATGATATCTTAGATCCCTGCCAGATCTGAAATTCTATGCTTCTAGTATATTAATTTAACTCCTTTAAATTATATTTCTAGTTAGCTCTTGGTCTGCTATTTTTTTTCCAATTAAAGTCCCAGAGTTAGATAAATTGTCCACTTATATTTTGAAGTTAACATAAAGTTAACATGTCCTTAAAGCTTCCTATATTAAATCTCTTAACTCAACCCTGATATCCTTCCCCACCCCACCCCTCACCCCATACCACTCCATTCTAGTTACTACATGCTAATTAGGTGTGATTAAAATGTCATATTTATATGCTTTATTAATATAGTAACATATATTTGGTTCATATTCTGGCATCACTAGAGTGACTCAGAAGTTGGAATATAGGATTTAGTGGGATCAGGGAAACAACCTCAGGTCATAATCATCTCAAGAGATTCATATCCAGCCCAACTCAATCCCAAGGGTTCATGCTTACATTCTATTTAGAAAAATGGAAAATATGAAGATATTTAGAATTTCTGAAAACCCTTTCACATTAGATATACTGAGCCTCATATAGATGGAATGATTTAAAGGATGCCTGGAAGTGATGGAAGGAACGGGAAGGAAAGAAAGAAGGAAGGGAGGGAGAAAGGGAAGGAGGGAGAGAGAGAGAAAGGAAGGAAGGGAAGGAGAAAGGAAGGGAGGGAGGGGGGAGGGAAGAAGGATGAAAGGATGAGAAAGTGGGAGGGAAATTGACCTAATTAAATACCCTTCCCCTAGATTGCAGGAAGTCTACTACATGTTAACTGTGTTAGAATACTTGACAAATCCAATATGTGTATACATATTTTTACAGTTATCTTGCTGTGCAAGAAAAGTCAGATCTACAACAAAAAAAAATCTGAGAAGGGAAACATAATGCAAGCAAACATCAATAGAGAGTATGATAATGTTATGTGTGGTCCACATTTCATATCCCTCTCTCTGGGTGTATATGACTTTCTTCACTGAACAATTGGAATTGGTTTGAAACATTTCATTGTTGAAGAGAGCCATGTCCATCAGAATTGATCATCATATAGTCTTGTTGCTGTGTATAATGATCTCCTGGTTCTGCTCATTTCACTCAGGATCAGCTCATGCAAGTCTCTCCAGGCCTCTCTGAAATCATCCTGATGGTTGTTTCTTATAGAACAATAATATTCCATAACATTTATATACCATAATTTATTCAGTCATTCTCCAATTGATGTGCATCCATTTAGTTTGCAGTTTCTTGCCACTACAAAAAGGGCTGCCACAAACATTCTTGCACATGTGGGTCCCTTTCCTTCCTTTAAGATATCTTTGGGATGTAAGCCCGATAGAAACACTGCTGGGTCAAAGAGTATGCACAGTTTGATAACTTTTTGAGCATAGCTCCAAATTGCTCTCCAGAATTGTTGGATCTGTTCACAGTTCCACCAACAATGTATCAGTGTCCCAGTTTTCCCACATCCCCTCCAACATTCATCAGTATCTTTTCCTATCATTTTAGCCAATCTGACAGGTGTGTAGTGGTACCTCAGAGTTGTCTTAACGTTCATTTCTCTGATCAATAGTGATTTGGAGCACCTTTTCATATGACTAGAAAAAGTTTTAATTTAATCATCTGAAAATTGTCTTTTCATATCCTTTAACCATTTATTGATTGGAGAGTGGCTTGAATTTTTATAAATATGAGACAATTCTCTATATATTTTAGAAATGAGGCCTTTATCAGAACCCTTAACTGTAAAGATGATTTCCCAATTTATTGATTCCCTCCTAATCTTGTCTGCATTAGTTTTGTTTGTAAAAGTAAAAACTTTTTAACTTAATATAGTCAAAATTATATATCTGGTGTTCAATTAAGAGTTCCAGTTCTTCTTTGGACACAAATTTATCCCTTCTCCACAGGTCTGAGAGGTAAACTATCCTATGTTCCTCTAATTTGCTTATAATATCACTCTTTATATCTAAATCATGAACCCATTTAGATCTCATCTTGGTATGTGGTGTTAGGTGTGGGTCAAACCCTAATTTCTTCCATACTAGTTTCCAATCTTCCCAGAAGTTTTTGTCGAATAGTGAGTACTTATCCCAAAAGCTGGGGTCTTTGGGTTTATCAAACACTAGATTGCTATTCTTATTCCCATTTTAAACCTGAGAAACCTGGAGGAAAAATAAGTTGTGGCTTGCCTCCCCTTAGTCAAGTTAGAAATTACTTGGAGGCTTCATCTGAGCTCCTGTCTTCCTAATTCTACCCACTACCCAACTACCTCTAGCTGTCTCTTTCCAAGAAGTAGGATATGAGAAAGAGAAATGTGAACTGTCTAATATTAAACCCAGGGAAGTCAGAATACTTAGGTCCCAGAGACAACCTCTAAGATTCCAAATGTAGAACCAGAAGGACATATTATATGATGATTGTAACCATGTACAAGGAAAAGTAGGTGGCAATCAAAATGGACAAAGAAACCTGATGGAAAGTTAAAAATAATGACAAAACATATGCTATATTGTATTGTATATGTCACAATTAATTTACTTAAATACAAATACTAGCAAAGCAAGTTAAATTAGTCATATCAGTGTTTAATATCAAGCTAATAATAAATTATTGTTAAAGAAAAAATTCAAGGTGCATCCTGAAAGAATCCCACGTTGAGAACCTCAGCTTATATCATTTAACATTCCCAGTACATTTGACTTAGGAGTTCTTAGACTTTTACTTTTCCTGCATTCCCATTTTATGAGTGACTTTAGACATGAAAAAGAATTCAGCTTACCACCTATGCTATTCCTATTTGATACCTTTACACTTTTGGGTTTTTTAACCTGAGGCAATTTGGGTTAAGTGACTTGCACAGGATCGATCACACAGCTCAGAAGTGTTAAATGTCTGAGACCAGATTTGAACTCAGGTCCTTCTGACTTCAGGGATGGAGCTCAATCCACTGTGCCACCAAGTTGCCCCCTTTACACTTTCAGAGGAAAGAAATGAAATAAATTAAAGGAATTATTACTGCTGGTGTATGTATATTTTTCTTTTATTCAATTAAAAAATTTTGATAAAGCTTAAACTATTTGACAATAAGATAAGCCTAATGCAGGAATTAAGGAGTGGCAGTTGAATTCCACATGGTTATAGTTGTTATTTTTTTAAATGTCTATTCTACTAATATTGATATCCTATTTATGTGATTTATTTGATTTTTTAAAAAAAACTTGATATGGTGTAGACAGGTAAGAGATAGGGGTCATTTAAAGATGATAATGGGCTTCATTTATAAAACATCAGGTGCTTCTCCTGTCTTCTATGAAGAAACATGGCCAAGAGATATCCAAGCCATTTCTCCTTCAAATACAACGGGGGGGGGAGAACCTGCTGTTTTTTCTCTACGCACAACTGTTTTGTTTGGACCATTATTGGGTCAAACCTTCTGGATTCCATGGTTGACACATTTCCCTTAGGTTGCCTAAAATGAAATCAGTAGCATTATCATCGTTACTGTGCTTCCTACGCAACTTTCATAATATTTTACCAATTTACTGGATTTTATATAATAAGAAGTATCAACAATGGATAAAAAGCTGTTCCTGAAGTCACATGGACTGGGTCCTTCCACTGATACATGCTGATTGATACATGCTGGTTCCGTGACCCTGGAATGTTCACTGAGCCTTTTAATATTCTAAGCAGCTTTCAAAGATTATAAACAACTGGAGATGATACCAACCTGTACTAGTATAGGAAATTTCCTCACCTGGAAATTTCCTCTACCAATAAAGTCACAGATAGAGTATCTGTCTGTATTCTACTTTGTATATTCACATCTTTTATATTCACAAAATACCTCTTCTTGTTTCATATGACTATTCAGCTTTCACCTTCCCTAAGACAGCAAGGTAGGCAGGAAGAAATGGAGACCATACTGTATAATTGTTGTATTTTAGAATTATATATACATATATACATATATACACACATATATATACATATATATTTTAGTACACTAGGGAAGAGATACTTTTCATTTGCTTTTTTGTTTGTTTGAATTTTAATATTTTTATACTTATTTACTATTTTGTTTTCCCCTACTTACATGTAAAAATGCTTTTTAATATTGGTCCTTAAAACTTTGAGTTCCAAACTCTCCCTTCCTCCTCCCCCAGCATCTTTCATTGAGAAAACAAGCAATTCAACATAGGTTATACATATGTAGTCATGCAAAATATTTCCATGTAAATCATGTTGTAAAAGAAAAGATAGAAAGTAAACAATTAAAAAACAATTTTAAAGTATGCTTTGATCTACATCTAAACACTAGTATCCTTTCTCTGAGTATGGAGAGCATTTTTCTCCATAACAGAGTTGTTTTATTGTATTGCTGAGAATAGTTATATCATTCACAGTGGATCATCTTACAATATTGCTGTTACTATGTACACAGTACATTTCACTGTACATCAGCTCAAGGAAGTCTTTCCTCATTTTTCTAAGAGCATCCTAATCCTGCTCATCATTTATTATAGCACAACAGTATTCTATCATAATCACAAACCACATTTTGTTCAGCCATTTGATAGGCATCCATTCAGCTTCCAATTCTTATCCCCCAGAAGAGTTACAGTAAATATTTTTGTATACATATATCCTTTTCTTTTTTTTTTCTCTCGTAGGACACAGACTTGGTAGAGGCATTAGTAGGTCACAAGGTATGCATGGTTTTATAACCTTTTGGGGTATAATTTGGGTATAATTCCAAATTGATATGCAGAATGACTGAATCAATTCACAACTCAACCATTAGTGTCTTAATGTCTCATTTTCCCCATACCTCCTCCATTTTCTTTTCTATTTTATTAATCAAACAAATAGGTATAAGGTAGTACCTCAAAATTGTTTTAACTTGTACTTATCCAATCAATAATGTATTCTTCCCTCTCTTTTTCCCTTCCTCTTCTTTTATCCTTTTCATCTCTTTCTTTGCTATAAGGTAAGATAGATTTCTATACCCAATTGAGTAATATGTGTTATTCCTTCTTTGAGTCAGTTCTGATGAGAATAAGGTTCACTCTTCTTACCTCTCCATTTTTCTTTTCACTGTAAAAGCTTTTTCTTACCTCTTTTATGTGAGATAACTTACCTTATTCTATTACTCCTTTCCCCCAGTTCATTCCCCTCTCACACACACTTTCAAGTACTATATAAATACCAGTTATTATTACAAAAGATAAAAGTCAGCTATGATTTTGATACTTGTAAACAATATGATACTATCATTTTAAGTGACATATTTCCTTATTAGTGATATATTTTATTAACTATTGCTTTTAATACAGTCCTTTAATGCTCCTAATTCTTCAAGTATGAAATTTAATAAAAATTATTATTTGCAAAGGCCCTTGGCCTTTAGTTATTGCTCTGTTTTTAAGTGCTACAGAAGGTTGAAGCTATGTTATTGTTGTTTCCCATAATTGTTCTTCCCATAATACAGATTGTTCTTATGTTGCTTTTCAAGACGTCACAGAGGAAAATACACACACACACACACATACATATACATATACACATAGATGAGCATAGATTCAAAAATGGAATAAACTTTAAGTTCATCTCATATAACTCTCATTTTATAGATGATAAAACTGAGGCCCAGAGGAGTTAAATTTACTTGCCCAAGGACACAAGGATTGTAAGAAACATTCTTTGAGCTTAAATCCAGTTCTCATTCCAGCTAAGTGGTATGTGGGCAGCTAGACAGGGCTTGGACCTGAAATCAGAAAAACTCTTCTTTCTGAGTTCTTATCCAGCTGTATATACTTTCTAGCTCTATGAGCCTCTGCAAGTTACTTATGTTTGCCTTAGTTTTCTCATCTATAAAAAAAAAGTTGAAGAAGGAAATAGCAAAGCACTCCAGTATCTTTACCAAGAAAATCCTAAAAGGTGTCATGAAAGGTCAGACACAATTGAATAAACTAAAAAACTACCATGTTTTTAGGAACAGGATACTTTCGGACCTGGAAGGGAGGGGAACACATTAAGGCCAATTTTAATAAGAATTCTTATAGAATTCAATTGTGTTATCAGAGCATTTCTGGGGAGCAAGTCTGCTGCCTTTGAAATAACAGAAGTTCTTTTATTAAGGAGAATTCATTTTCCCAGGCAGGTAAGAAGCAGTTATTAAATACTTAGTAAATACTAGGCACTTGGCTAAGTAATGGGAATTTAAAAGCAAGTTAAAAGAAAAGAAAGTTCTTGTTCTCAAAGGGCTTACTTTCTAATGGGAGAAGACAATACACAAGTGGGAACTAAGAAGGTCAGGAAAATGGGGGATAATGGCAAAGAACAGAAGTCATAAGCATAGACAGGAGGAAAATTTAGTCTGCCTGTCTTGGGCCTATCCTCAAAATGGATTTCCCTCGGAAAAACATTTTTTTTACTATTTTATTTTTCCAAATACATGCCAAGATTGTTTTCAGCATTTACCTCTGCAAAATCTTGTGTTCCAAATTATTCTCCTTATCGTTCCCCTCTCCAAGACAGCAAGCAATCTGATATAGGTTAAACATGTGCAGTTTTCTAAACATATTTCCATATTCATCATTATACACAAGAAAAATCAGATCAAAAAGAGAAAAAAAGAACATGAAAAAGAAAAAATAAATAAATGTGCAAACAACAGTAGCAAAAAAAGTTGAAAATGCTATGCTTTGATCCACATTTGGTCTCCACAGTTTTCTCTCTGGACAGAGATGGCTCTTTCCATAATATATTTACTAGAACTGTCTTGGATCACCTCATTGTTGAAAAGAGCCAATTCATGGATCTTTTCAAGGGTGAGATGATTCAGACCAGTTCCAATGGTTTTGTGATGGAGAGAGCCATCTGCACCCAGAGAGAAGATTGTGAGGACTGAGTATGGATCATAATATAGCTTTTTCACTTTTTTGTTGTTGTTTGCTTGCATTTTATTTTCTTTCTCATTTTTTCCCTATTTAATCTGATTTTTCTTGTGAAGCATGAAAAATATGGATATATGTATAGAAGACTGCATCTGTTTAACATATGTTGGATTAACTACCATCTAGAGAAGGGGGGAAGGAAAAAAGGGAGAAAAACATTTGGTACATAAGGTTTTGCAAAGGTGAATGTTGAAAACTACTCATGCCTATGTTTTGAAAATAAAAAGCTTTTTTAAAAAAGAAAAGCCCCAAATCCATCACAATAGGTAATCATGTAATCTTCTTGTTACTGTATACAATGTTCTCTTGGTTCTGCTCACTTCACTTAGAATCAGTTCACTTAAGTCTTTCCAAGCTTTTACCTCAGAAGAAACTTAATGTTGACAAAGGTCAACATGGAAGAGAAATGTTCTAGGATGGGAAGATACCTAGATCTTAGGTGACAAAACTAACACACCCCTTTCTTGCTCTATCTGGTCTTTTGAATACTTTCAAGAAAATAATTAAAATCCTATAAGGGGTAATGTGGGCAGCTAGGTGGTCCAATAGATAAAGCACTGGGCTTGGAATCAGAAAGGCTCACCTACCTCAAATCTAGCCTCAGACTCTCACTAACTGTATGAGAGCAAATCACTTAACCCTGTTTGCCTCAATTTCTCACATGCAAAAGTTTTTCATCTCAAAATTAGCTGGAGAAGGAAATGGCAAATGAGTCTAGAATCTTTGCCCAGAAAACCCCAAAATAGGATCATGGAGGGTCAAACATTATGGACGTGGCTCACCCACCAATAGCAAGGGGTGAGGATTAAAGTCTGGGAAGGATTATTCAAAGAGTATTCCACAATCATTGATGCTCTCAATCTAATGGATAATGGGATCTTGAATTTGGGATTGTTAAAAAAAAAAACACTTTACAGGGCATTTAGTACAAACCTCTCATTTTGTAAAGGAGGAAACATATCCAGGGAGTTTAAAGGATTTTCCCAGTATCAAATAGGCAGTAGTCTGGATTCTTTGCCTAACAACTAATACTAGAAGAGAAAGGAAGAAATGAGAGGGCTTATTGAGAAGAGGGGCTTAGCCTGAACAAAGCATTTCTCAGAAGGGGCCTTGTACTTTTGCTTGTAGGAGGAGAAATAAGCTACCTTATCTCCCCTATTAGATTATAAGGTCCTTGAGGATATGTTATTTAGCTTACCATCCCTAAAACCATTAACAAAGTGCCTTGCTCATAAATAATTGCTTCATAAGTAGTTGTTGAATAAACAAGTGAAAGAGCAGGGTCAAAGAATTAAGAATTGAGGCCCAGAGCCCACAGAAATATCAGGAATACTTTTATAAATAGCCTTGCAGTAAGAATTAGGGCATCTCTATTCCTTCTTGTCTCCCAGTACTCCTTTATTTTTCCCTCCCCCTTCCATCGAAAAGAGAAGTTTTGAATTTTATTTCAAAGCTATTGAGAGAAAGCCAGCTGCTGTAAAAGTCAAGCTTTTGAAGGTTGTAGCTCCGTTTCATAACTAGTAAGACAAATTCAGTTAATGGAATGTTCTCCTTCAGTTTTTCTCAGCTTTGTTTTTCTTTTCCAAAAGTGGCTCTTATTATGTTTTGAAGTCATTGTGGGAATATTTCGTGTAATTATACTCAGAGCTTTGGATCTTATTCTGGAAAAGACAAACACAATGATGTAATGAAACATCTACTTTCCACAAAATATTATAAGGTATCACAAAGAATAATTATTCACTCTATACATTGTAGACTTTATTAACAGATAATGGATCCATTTGATCACCCACACTCCCAGTATTTTACAGTGTAGTGTGTGCTATTTGGATGGAAATACATTATAAATGAAATTATTTTGAAAAAGGATCAGGAGAAAAGAATTCACTACTCTCAGATTTGAATTTGTTTTCAAGAGACTCTTACAGGCTGGGGCAAGATGGGGATCATCATATCAAGCTAAAAGATCCTAGTATCCTCTAAGGGCATGGATGTAGAAACAGGGAGTGAAGGGATCAGAAAAAATAATTAAATTGTTTTTTTTTCCTCTAAAAAGTTTATAATCTTTGGGACTAAGTTTTTTCACTGCAATTGATAATGCATAAACATATTCCTAAAAGTTTTTTTCTTATGCATTTTTATGGGGTTGTTATCAGGTTTTGGCAGAATTTTATTGACAATAACACTTTGTTCACATACCAAAAGAGATCACTGCAAAGTGATTTTTTAAAATATATTTCTCCATGAGGCATGTATTTCCATTTAATCCTTTGCCCCCAGGATTTCTTTCATTCATTCCAACTATATTGTCATTGTCAGGAATGGGTGAAGCCCTGTGGTTGGTGAGTGATGATTTTACATATTTCTCTTATAGCTACTTTCTTCTCAATATTTTTTGTACTTGATTCTCTCTTGTATCTCTCTCACTTCTCTTCTCATTCACATTTTTGACAGGTCACTTCCTATTACTGGAAACTCATGGCTTTCAATGTTCCAATTATCCTGGCAGCTGACCTTATTGCTCTAATATTTCCTAAATTCCAAATGGATAAATTTTAGCCAAAATGACAATACCTTTCAGCCTTAGTAGACATTATCTTCATGAATTTTTGTGGCCAATTTTTTTTATTTAATGCCTCCCCTATAATCCCCAGAGCTAGTCTTCTGATGATGATGAAGCTTTCCAAGTTTAGACAAGTTAGACACAGATCTACCTCTGCAAGGGACCTGAGACATCATCAAGTCCTTATGTTACAGGTAAGAAAACTAATTTTCAGAAAGATGAAGAACTTGCCCAAGATCACACAGAAAATGAGGATCTTAAACATGAGTCAAGTCTAGTGCTCCATCACACTGATTTTTCTCATAGAACATTCATGGTCAAATTTGCCCAAGTCTACACATCCTGCCATATAAAAACTAGGGTCTCTGTTTCTATCTCTGTCTCTATCTCTCTGTCTCTCTGTCTCCTTTCTCTCTCTCTCTCTCTCTCTCTCTCTCTCTCTCTCTCTCTCTCTCTCTCTCACACACACACACACACACACACACACACACACACACACATTTGAATGAAGTAACTAAGAATGATACTAGCATTCACTTCTACAATGGACCGCTACATAGGGCTTAATGACCTGCCTAAGATTTCACAGGTGGAAGACTAAAACTCACCTATTATTCTCTGAAACAGATCTAAACAAAGGTTGAAAAACTAAAATAGAGAGAGGTATTGCAAAGTATCACAAGGAAATGGATGAATACACACAACACTCCCCTAGGCAATAAGATCATACCCCAAAAACCGGAGATTTCTACAAGTTTATCACCAGATTAAGTGAGCTCACTCCTGTTTTGTTATTGGGAAACACCATTGCCACTCTAACCTGTTATTACCTCTTTGCACTATAAAATATTCAGTATCCTAAGTTCCTCATAAGCATGTCACTAGTTAAAAGTGAGTGTTCGTAGTTCAGGAAAATAACCGGGGAGTGATGGGAAAAGGAATTCAGGTGATTCATAAGCCTGCCAGCTTATGAAAGCAAAAGTTTAGATAGAGAAATGTTCTGTTTTGCTTTAGCAAAGAGAAAAATTCTCTTCCCACTGCCTAAGCTCTGCTGAGATAAGGAATGCTCTTCACAGATTAATGACAACCCTACCACCAGTCTGTGGGTTAGAAAATCAGACTGACAATGCATCAAATTGGGTTTGAGTATACAAAGGAATGATTAAGAAATGTATTAGAGGGCATATTATATTGGGAACAGCCATAATCTTTCCCCCAGGAGCTATACTGGGAAAAATGGCCCATCCCTCCCTCAGTTCTCTTCTACCTTCTCTCCATCTATTTATGCTTGCTCATCTATTTGATTAACCAATATGCTTAGGCATATCTGTACTCCAATAATGGTTCTAGCCCTGTTTTTCATTCATATTAAACTTTCTCTGTAATTAGTGCCTTTTACTTACAAATTGGACCTTTTGCCCAAGTTTTGACTTATAGTTTCCCACAGTTCAAGGCCCATGTAGTAAACACCTTTTTGATCCTTAGTCTAATTTCTTACTCTAAATTTTATGTCCATGCAGTAGAGACCTCCTTAAGATTTAATCCTTTGTTATTTAGGACCATGAAACTAGCATTCACTTCTACATTTGGATGATTTGACTTGTTTTCACCTTAACTCGTTTCTGTTTATTTGAATTCATATAGGGTTAAAATATCATATCACTATTTTTTCTTTTTTATTGAAGCTTTTTATTTTCAAAATATATGCAAGATTAAATTTTCAACATTGACCCCTGCAAAACTTTGTGTTCCAATTTTTCCCCCTCCCCTAGATAGCAAGTAATCCAATAAACATGGTAAAAAAAAATATGTAGATCCAATATAGGCATACATATTTATACAATTATCTTGCTGCAAAAGAAAGATCAGATCAAAAAGAAAAAAATGAGAAAAAATAAAATTCAAGCAAACAACAACAAAAGAAGTGA
Organism: Myrmecobius fasciatus; assembly: GCA_023553655.1. NCBI lineage: Eukaryota > Metazoa > Chordata > Mammalia > Dasyuromorphia > Myrmecobiidae > Myrmecobius > Myrmecobius fasciatus. The sequence goes on from JAJPUD010006999.1 coordinate 88,986, forward strand.
AAATGCTATTTTGTGATCAATATTCAGATTCCACAGTCCTCTCTCTAGGTGTAGATGGCTCTCATCATCAAAAGGCCATTGGAAGTAGCCAGAATTACCTCACAGTTGAGAAGAGCCACGTCCATCAGAATTGATCATTGTATAATCTTGCTGTTGCTGTGAATAATGATCTCCTGGTTCTGCTCATTTCTCTCAGCATCAGTTCATGCTTCAAGTATCTCCAGGACTCTTTGAAATCATCCTGCTGGTCGTTTCTCACAGAACAATAATATCCCATAACATTCATATACCATAATTTATTCAGCCATTCTCCAACTGATGGGCATCCATTCAGTTTCCAGTTTCTAGCCACTACAAAAAGGGCTGCCACAAACATTCTTGCACATGTGGGGCCCTTTCCCTCCTTTAAGATATTTGGGATATAGGCCCAATAGACACTGCTGGGTCAAAGGGTATACACAGTTTGATAGTTCTTTGGGCTCAGTTCCAAATTGTTCTCCTTAATGGTTGGATCAGTTCACAACTCCACCAACAATGTATTAGTGTCCCAGTTTTCCCACGTCCCCTCAAACATTGTCATTATCTTTTCCTGTCATCTTAGCAAATCTGAGAGGTATGTAGTAATACCTCAGAATTGTCTTAATTTGCATTTCTCTGATCAATAGGGATCTGGAGCATCTTTTCATATGGCTAGAAATGGTTTTAACTTCTTCATCTGAAAATTGTCTGTACATATCCTTTGACCATATATTTTATTCTTATAAATTTGTGTCAATTCTCTATATATCTTCAAAATGAGGTCTTTATCAGAATCCTTGAATGTAAAAATGTTCTCCCAATTTATTGCTTCTCTTCCAGTCTTATCTGCATTAAAGTTTTGCTTGTACAAAAACTTTTTAACAATATAATCAAAAATGTATATTTTGTGTTCAATAATGAGTTCAAGTTCTTCATAAGTAACAAATTCCTTCCTTCTCCACAGATCTGAGAGGTAAACTATTCTATGTTCTTCTGATTTGCTTATAATATCATTCTTTATGTCTACATCATGAAACTATTTCCACCTAATCTTGGTATATAGTGTTAGGTATGGGTCAGTGCCTAGTTTCTGCCATACTAGTTTCCAGTATTCCCAGCAGTTTTTGTCAAATAGTGAGTTCTAATGCCAAAAGCTGGGGTCTTTGGATTTGTCAAACACTAGATTACTATAGTCATTGACTATGGCATTCCACTGATGTACTACTCTTATTTCTTAGTCAGTACCAAATGGTTTTGATGGCCATTGCCTTATAATATAGTTTTAAGTCTAGCACATCTAGACCACCTTCATTCATTAAGAATTTCAAGGGAATTAAAGAAAAAAATGCTAATGAAGTGACCTAGAAAGGTTCAGATCCCCCATTATTATAGTTTTGCTATTCATTTATTCTTACAGCTCTCTTAAATTCTCCTCTAGTAATTTGGGTGCTATACCACTTGGTGAATATATGTTTAGTATTGATATTGCTTCTTTACCTATGGTACCCTTTAGCAAGATAATGTTTTCTTCCTTATGTCTTTTCATTAGATTTATTTTTGCTTTGGCTTGATCTGAGATCAGGATGGCTACCCCTGCTTTTTTATTCCATCTGAAGCCTAATAAATTCTGCTCCAGCCTTTTACCTTTTTTTTTTCTAAATGTGTCACTCTGTGTTAAATGGGTTTCTTATAAATAACATATTGTAGGATTTTAGGTTTTAATCCAGTCTGCTATCCACTTCCATTTTATGGAAGAGTTCATCCCATTCTTATTCATACTCAAAATGATTAATTCTGTCATTTCCCACCATCTTATTATGTTTTTATCTTTCTTTTTCCCCTTTCCTTCCTCCCCAGTATTTTGCTTCTGACCACCACCTCCCTCAAACAGCCCTCTCCCTTTATCATCCCTCACCCTTTCTTATATCTTTTCCTACTACTTCTGTTTTCCCTACTATTAGCCTCCTCTTTTCTTTCTCATCCCACTTCCCTATAAGGGGAGACAAGTTTCTCTGTAAAATCAAATATGTCTAATATTTTCTCTTTGCGCCAAATCTAATGAAAGTAAGATTCACACAATATTCATCCCCTTCCTTTCTTTTCCACAGTTGTAATAGGTCTTCTTTTCCTCTTCATGAGATATAATTTCCCTCATATTACCTCCATTTTCCTCTTTTTTCCAGTACAATCCTCTTTCCATCTCTAGTTTCTTTTTTATATTATCACAGTCAAAATGGTCTGCATTTGAAAGCATCTTCTTGTCCTGCAATCTGGTTCAAAATAACTACTTCTCAGGTTCTGGTAGCATCAGTGGCAATACCAGCTGTCTTTCCCACATATTTTTATATGATCTTTCATATATTGAGTAGGCGGCAAAAGCTGGAGTCTCTACAATAAGACTATGGAAACTAGATTGTAGTAAGGGAGGTCCCAAGATTCCTTGGTACTGTGATCTCAATAAAACAAATGAGTGAGAGCAAAAAATCTGTAAGGTCTCTTTCTATTATCTATTGTTAAGTCTATGGCAGAACCACAAGTAGGTTAAGGATGAGCAGGAATTTGCCCCAAATTTGTTAAATTTAAAGGATACTTATGGTGCTTCAGTTTCTTTAATATTAAAGCTTTAAATTAGTGCACTAAGAGTTTGGGGACACCCTGTATTGATATCAAATAATAGCCATGACAGGGATACAAACTTTCCCTAATGGTGTTGGTCATCATAATTGAAGATGTACTATAGCATAGTAAACTTCTCAAAATGGCAGATGACATTGTGGAGTGAATAGAGTGCTGTGTGTGGAATCAGGAAGAGCTGGTTTCAAATACTGCCTTTGGCACTTATTAGCTATATGATCCTCCACAAGTCATTTAATTTCTCTCTGCATCATATTCATCATCTTTAAAATGGGAATGATAATAATACCCATGTCCCATAATTGTCTTGATGACAAAATTAAATAATCTTTATGAAGCATTTTGGAAACATTAAAGTACTAAAGTACTATGTGAATGCTAGCTATTATTATTATTGTTTTCTCCAATAACTGTGCTCATAATCAATCAAGTTTTGATTTTTTATTTGTAAAATGGGAATACTAATTAATACCTCATAGAATCATTATCAAGAGCAGATGAGATAAGTAACTTATTATGAAGTTATGATTAGTAGCTTAGCAAAGTAAGGGACAACTGGAGTCTCTCAGATGGTAAGCTGAGCCTCCCCTTCTTTACCAGTCCCCTGTCCTAATCCCCACTTCTTCAGCCTTCTCAGTCAAGGCTCCTAGGGACTTTTACTGCTCTGATACCTTGCTCCTCCCCCAAGCCTCGACTTAGCTGAAATCAAAAGTCATACCAATTGCCCTGAGTATACACATTCATTGCTATGATTCTGTTTTTTGCTATACTATGGTAGAAAAGTAATTGAACTAGGTTATGAAAAATGAACTGATTTTCACTCTTCTGATTACTAATTGTGATCTTTAGAAAGTTACCTCATCTTTTATAGTCTCAGCATCTCCCTCTATAAAGGGAAGGCTTAGACTCTTAACTCCCCCTAGTTCTAAAGCTTATGATCCTCCTTAAACTAGAGAGGTATATATAGAGTGGAGCAAAAGATCATAGAAACTTAGGTTTTTATCAATGATCCCCTGCTGGGAATGACTCTAAATCCGGAGGCTTTTCTCTTTCATAGACCAAGTTTGCTAAAATGACAAGAGATTGTGGCCATAGCTATTTAAATTTCCATTCAAGTAGAAAGGAAAAAAAAACAAAATTTTGAGGAATAATCATAAAATAATAATCTTATCTCCATTGTGTTTTATGTTTTTTTCAAAATGATTTCAAATCAGATCTCTCATTTGACCCCTTTAATAATCTTGTTAGGTAGGTAATGATAATAAATTCAATGAAGATAATGCTGATAATTATAAAAACAGCTATGTATTTACTTTTAGATTTATGTATCTGTACATACCTAATCTAATTTGTTTGTCAAATAACTCTGTGAAGAATTATGATGGTCACTAGGTATATTACCTGCAGACATAATTATTCCCATTTCTACATAAAGTACAAAGAGAATTTGAGTGGCTTAGGAAATTTTATATTATATAATACATATATGTATATATGGGGATATCTATATATACATAATTTGTATAAGACCTGAGATTATTTAATGTATCTTTCACATCTCCCAATACAATTATATATATATATATAATTATATATATACAATTATCCCAATACAATATATTAAAGTATATAACTGAAAATTAACTTGAAAAAAATATACATGTGTATATGTATTGTTTATGCACACATACACATATATATGCACATATATAGTAGGAGAGATACATTTATATAGTAGGTGATTGGGAAAAAAACTTGAATATATATCATAAATATATATATATGTATTTGTTATATTGATATGATATATAAATCCAAAGGTAATTTTTTTCTTGCCTCAAAAAATGTCTTTGAATCACATAAATACATCATTAGTCATTCATGGAATACTAACTAATTTTATTAATAATTCAGTGGAAACATAATTATAGTTTTAAGTTGTTAAAAATTTTAATTAAAAAATAAAAGGTATAAAACTAAACAAAAATTAGTCTCATTTTGTGCTATCTATGCCATTTCATTCTCCCATTTAAAAAGGGAGAAAAAACATTGAGAAGTGACTTGAATTTATACATATATATTATATAGATTGCATATATTCATATATATACATAGAGAGAGATATAACTTTAGAATGTTTTTCAATAGCAGATTTCAAATTAAAATATGTGTAATTCTATACATATATGTGTATACATTATATATATATATGTGCATATATGTATATATATATATCATGTTTACATTGGATTATTATTAAAATTAGTTTGAATTCCCTGAGAAATAAATGGGATGTATATGAGAGTGCATGTGTGTATGTGTGTATGTGTATAGGACCCAAAGGTAAGATGGATGACAGGAGAAAATCATTTTTGGATTTACAATATCAAGAAAACAATACACTAAAATTAATGAGGGTAATATATTGCTGATTATGTATATTATTTCTAAAACGCTATTATGCCTTTTCTGTCTATAGTCTTGTGTAAGGGATGCAGTGATTTAAAGATGCTTTATAGCAGGAACATTAACAAAATTAGTAGGAAAAATTTAGCAGAGCCCAATGTCAATGAAAAGCAGACTCTGTTTAGCTTTCCAGCCAAGCAAAAGAAGACAAGCATAATCCATTTTGTTAGCAATGAGGGCACTAGAGCATTCATCCAGACAATACTATAGCTTCTTTTAGCCCTTGGGTCATGAGTTCTTGCCCAGCAACTTTCGTCAGGATTTGAAATTTAGAAATAGGAAGATGTTGGCATAAAGACATACACAATTTGTAGAATATTTCCTATAATATCAGTAGACCTTAACAGCATTATCTAGACAAAAAATGCTAGGGAAGGGAGAACCATATTTTCTTCCATGTGACTCAAACCCACTTTCATCCACAGACATTTATTTTGTAGTTCAACCCATTGCCAGTTAATTCCCCTGGGATTGGTAATGGCAAAACTGCAGACAGTAGCTTTGTCCCAGATGGCATCTAAAAGTTAACTTCAATATTCTGCTTTCTGTAGAAATCCTTTCGTTCAGGATGAAAGAAGAAAAAAGGTTGATTTTTTAAATAACTTGAAACAAAAGGTTCTTCTTTATGTTAAAAGTTGTGTTCCTTTAATTTTTATGAGTGACCTAAATTGAATTGTTAAGCTTCAAAGTGTGACAGCCCTTTTCATCAGTGTTTTCTCTTTATCTCTTTTATCACCTCTGTTTTATCTGTTTCATGACAATCCATTGAATCAATAAAAATATAAACTAACCCTCAGCCCTAAATAGCTTTTTTATGCTTATACAGAGTTTCCCTATGTGCAGATATATGCCTTATTATTAAAGTTTTGTAAGTTTTATTATTAAAGCTTACACCTAACTAAGACTTTTGGGAAACTCCATATCTCTCACAAAAGGAATAAGAGAAAGGGATCATGTGGTAGTAAGGATCACAGACTTTATTAACTGCCTAAAAACTATAATTTAATTGCTGATGGTCTTAAAGTACATATTTCATCAACTTATTAATAAGTTGACATACTAATGAAGGAACCAAACTGTATCCATATTTACATCCTCCCTATAAATGAAACAAGACAACTTTTTTTTTTAATTGGTGTTAAATGGAGAAATGATTGCTGTGAGGTTTCTCTTTGGAAAAATGAGTAAAGTATTTGTTTCCACTCTGAATTTATAGGAAGTGGGAAACATCATATCACGGGATGGTTAGCTATTTTACCTTGAGCTTTTTAAAATAAGCAAAAGTAATCTGATCACTGTGAAAAGAATTGAAACTCATCTATCAACTTCTCTTGCAATGATGTCAGTTTGGAAATTAAAAGAACTTACAAATTATTGTTCAAACCAAATCAACATATACCTTAAGACTCATTGATTCAATATGAATATAAGCATAGATGAAAATATCACAGAATCTGAGAAGTTAAGAATCAGAAGGGACCTCAGTAGCCATTTGGTAGAATATATAAAAAAATAAAAATTATTGGAAAATACAATTCAGGATCAAGAAATTAAAAGGCCAAATGTCTTTAGACTATTCAATAATTGATCAGGCCATAAATGCTTTCTTCAAGAAAAAAAGAGAGAGAAAAAAGAATCTCACAGTATATGGTGAATACTGGGAATTTATCACTTTAATGAGACAGGAAGTGAACATCAATTAAAATGTTATTATTAAATTTAGGATAAAACAAAAAGAAAATTCAAGAGAAGCTACTAATAAGTTCATTTTGTTCTTGTTTTGTAAAAAATAATTTAAATTTTATATGGCAATTTTTATTTATTTAAGATTAAATTCAAGGTAAAAAAATAAGTCTTAAGAGATTGGGCTCAAATAATATGCCTTGAATGTCTATACTAAAATCTTAAAATAGCCCAAAACAAGAGAGATAATTGTGCAATAATATAATAAAAATGAGGAATCTCAAAAATCTCAGTGTGGTTTTTCACTATTAATTCTTAAAATTTTTTACCAAAATAATTTTTAGCTATTAAATCTTTAAATTACACTAAGAGTTTTGGGACACTCTGTATTGACATCAAATAATAGCCATGACAGGGATATGTACTTTCCTTGATGGTGTTTGTCATTGTAATTGAAGATGTCCTATAGCATAGTAAACTTCTCAAAATGGCAGATGACATTGTGGAGTGAATAGAGTGTTGTGTGTGGAGTCAGGAAGAGCTGGTTTCAAATACTGCCTTTGGCACTTACAAACTATATGATCCTCCACAAGTCATTTAATTTCTCTCTGTATCATATTCATTCATCTTTAAAATGGGAATGATAATAGTACCCACTTCCCAGAATTGTCTTGATGATAAAAATTAAATACTCTTTATAAAGTATTTTGGAAACATTAAAGTACTATGTGAATGCTAGCTGTTATTATTATTATTATCTCTGATAACTGTGCTCATAATCAATTAAGTCTTGGTTTTTTTATTTGTAAAATGGGAATACTAATTAATAGTCATACTAATACCTATTAGAATCATTATCAAGAGCTGATGAGATAATAAATGTAAAGCAAATGAAAAACTTCAAAATTGAATAGATGTCAATTTATTATTATAATAATTATTACTGTAGCAAATTGTTCTCTTGTTTGATGTTAGTCATGTAGGGACAAGATGCTATCCTATTTTTATTCCTCTATGTTTGATGTTCTGTGGGCCATTGCTCAGATGGGACAAAAAAAACTGCTTTTCTATAAATTAGGTCAGAAATCATGAATTAGGAAATGCTGATTAGTCATGAATTAGGTCATGATTAGGACAACTCTAGTAGCAGAGAGAATAATGGAGATGATAATATAGCTTATTTTATTCTCATATGATTTTTGATTTCTTATATTGGGAAGTATATTATTTAATAGCTTTTTTCCCATGTAATAGAAATAATGTGAATCAGTTTCTCTTGCAGTGATCCTAATACAGAATATATAAGAACTTGAAAATCATTATTTAAACCAAATTAATACATATCTTAAGATTCATTGATTTAATATGAAGATGGGCATGGGGAAAAGATCACAGAATCTCAGATTTAGAGATAATGAGAATTCAATGGATATTAAAAACATTTTTCTTAAATTTTTATGCATTAGTATTATTGTTGATTGGTCTTTCTTCAGTTGTGAATAACTTTTCAGGGTTTTTTTTTTTTGTTGTTTTTGTTTTCTTTTTGTTGAGGAATTTGGGGTTAAGTGACTTGCCCAGGGTCACACAGCTAGGAAGTGTCTGAAACCAGATTTGAACTTAGGTCCTCCTGACTTCAGGGCTGGTACTCTATCCACTGTACTACCTAGCTGCCCCCTTTTCAGGGTTTCTTATCAAAGATACAGAAGAGGTTTACTGTTTCCTTCTCCAGCTCATTTTACTAGTGAGAAAATGAGTCAGAGTTAAGCAATTTGCCTGGGGTTTGACAACTTATAAGTGTCTAAGATCAGGTTTTACTCAAGTATTTCTGATCCCAGAGCCAGCACTATCCACAGTACCTCTTAGGTGCCCCAATATTATGTCTGGATAATTGTGGGAAACAGCTTGATCTTTGACAATGCTTCAGTTCTATGGTTTATTGTATTTGCAGGGTGACAATTTGTCATCTGTTAATCTATAAAAGAGGATAAATTTTGGTTGTATCATTCTAATGACCAGGACATGTCTGGCTATGTATTCAATAAGTGCTAAATGTTTGCATTTTACTATGTTGTATTGAATAGTTTCCTATGGCATTGCTATTAGTGTTACCATTTTTCTTGGGTTTTTTCTTATTATATTGGATGGAATTAAGATAGGAATGTTGCTTTCTGTAATTCTTTTATGTCTAATATTCTTTGGAATGTTGCACAGGTGGATAAAATGATTGCTTTTTATAACTAAATAAATATGTTTGGATATAATCTTATCTCCTTAAGACTCACAAAACAATTTCAGAACCAGACAGGACAACAGGAGTAAAAATACTTTACCCTATTCCCACAAGGTTTTGATTTCTTCAGCTAGATATTTGGATTTTGAAAGCTTATCATTCCATATAGTTTGAAAAGCATGAGTATTTCCTAGGCAAAATCTATTAAACCATTGTTTTCACATTTATATGGATCAGTGTTATTCCTGGGTATCTTTGAGCAACAGATAGGATCATTATTGTTGTTGTTACTCAATACTATTGTTAGTACTATTATTATTGTTACTCTTCCTCCTATTACTACTATTTACAATTGCTACTAGTAGTTGTATCACTACCACTACCAAGCTTCCTCAATGAAATCTGAAGTCAATTCAGCATTAGTTACTTAATCTCATTTTCTTTATTTGTAAAATAAGACTTGACTAGATCATTTTTATGACCTAACCAATTGAGATCTACACTCTTATTTTTTTCTTTTGCATCTATATTCTAGATGGGCCCTTCTATCTATAATAAAAGTAACAGCAGAGCCTATAAACAAATATCACTAGGATTATGACATGTGGTTAAACAGGAAGCCCTTGAGGGAACCTATTTGACAATCTTCTATTAGATAGATATTACAAATGGGAAATGTTCTGGGTGCAAGATTAAATAAGGAGAAGAAACCGAATGAGAGGAAATTTGAATGAATGTTGACCTGGGATATTTTGTAATGCTCCCAAAATTCCATGCTGCTTGCCATGAAAGCCCACCTTTTTAAACAGCAAGATATTCTAGTATTGCCACATGGCTATGGATGATGGTATGTTATGATATCAGAAAACTCACAAAATAAGCGTGGCAAAAATGACAACGAAAAGATGCACAATATATGAAAGCAGGTGATTATTTTATAACTAACATTGACTTCTGCCTGACATGTAGTGTAGAAGACATTATTATATTATATACAGCTTAGAAAAGAGGTGGGCCATTCAGGTAGCCAGAGTGAAGAAGAGCTGATGGATAGTCCTTGTGCTATGAGATATTTGAAATAGCCACAGAAAAAGACTTGGACAAAATTGGCAGTGAATGAAAAGGTTTATATTAGAACAATAAGGACATAGTTATAGCTCTGTATTAGGACATATAAGGTGTATAAAATATATTAAAGTCAGAAAAACTGAATCCCTGAATTCTCGTGAATGGTTGAGAAGTAGGATTTTTGACTGCCATTTAGGAGGGACCCAGGCTCAAATATCAACCCATATATGTGCTTTTGAAAGGTTAAGTACCTAGTGGATAGAGGACTTGACAGGGTCAAGAAAGTTTGGGCTCAAGTCTGTTCTTTTATACTTATTAGACATATGAACTGGGAAAGTCTTAACTACTGTCTGCCACAGTTTCCGAAGAGGTATCTAGAGTGCTAGACTTAGTCTGCATGACCTGAATTCAAATCCTATCTTATACACTATCTAGCCATGTGACCAAGAGCAAGTCAGTTAAATTCTATTAAGTGGTACAGTAGGTAGAGTTCTGGGCCTAACTACAGGAAATGAGTTGAAATCCAACTATGTGACACTGGACAAGAAATTTAACCATGTTTTCCTAGGTTTCTTTACCTGTAAAATGAGCTGAAGAAGGAAAGGGCAAACCGTTACTGTATTTTTGCCAAAGGCATCACAGAGAGTTAGTTTCCTCATCTATAAAATGAGGCATAAATAATCAGAACACCTAACTCCCAGGGTTTTTATAAGAATCAGATGAATTTATATTTGTAAAGCACTTTGCAAAACTTTGAAGATAATAAATGCTACATAACAAATATATATGATATATATTATATAATATATAATAAATGTTATTGTTAACTCCTCTACAAAATGAGGATATTGGACTACATGGTTTCTAAGGTCTAGTCCTGCTATAACTCAATGATCCTTTTCTTTAATTCTTTAATAAAGACTACTATTTTTATGTACCATTATTTTCTCTCAATCCTAAATTATTGTAATAGAGCCCTTCTCTTTTCCCCTAAACCTTAAGCCTTATGACATATTTTTCTCCTTCCTCAGATGTTTTAGTGATCTATGCAAGTCCAATTCAAACTGCTCATACTGTTTATATCCTTTTGCTTGGCTTGTATGACTTCCCTTTCTTGTATCTAAATCTTTGGTTTCCCCATCCAGCCTATCCTCTCCAAAAATTCTAACACTTCTCATTCCTCTATAACTCAAGTAATATGCATTTAGTACCTCTTGTCTGCACAGGGACAATGTTAGGCTCTGTAGATACAAAGAAAGAACAAAAAATCAGCCCCTACCCACAAGGAATATATTTTCTACTCTACCTTATTTCCCACAAATGGGCTCCTTGATGAGTAGGAGTAGAGAAAGGGATTATTTTGCTTTTCATTGTATTCCGAGCACTTAACAGAGGGCCAAGGACATATTAAGTGCTTAATAAATGTATATTGACTGACTATCGATTGACTGATTCAGCAACCTGGGCATAAGAAGATGGATCACAGGATCATACATTTGATCCTGGAAGGGACCTTAAAAATTTCCTGCACAATTCCTACTTCTCATAAATGAGGAAACTTGTACCTAAGGAGGTTTAGTTTCAGAGATGAGAAATGGAGAAGGAGAAGAAATCAAATGGAAAGTAGATGATGGATATTTGAGTAGGGGAATAAAGAAAGCTCAATGATACTGAAGAGCAGAACTAGTGCCCATTAGGGACTAGGCCTGGCTTTTGAATCACTGCCTGGCTATCTCTTCATCTAAACCTTTTAGGAGATAGGAATCAGGTCTTTTGCATATTCGGCATAGTATTTTACACTTTATGAGAAAATCAATAAATTTCAAATCAACCCATTCCTCTCCAAATACCTGGGTGCCCTGCTAAAGGCAAAGCAATAAAGATTGACCCCAATGGCTATAATCGGCACTTCTTCCATGTTTCATTTTCAAGTTCATTTCACCCACCTAAGAAGGACCACTTAGAACATCCATTTGTTTCTTTTATCACTTATCTACTTAATATTTTTAGTTAATTTTTACAATTTGTGGTCTCTATTTACCAAAAATTTCCACTTTCTATGATATTTTCCTCCTACAAATTGGTTTTCTCAGCTTCTTTTTGTGTTATTTATAAGAAGTGAGCACCCTCTTCTGACGTCTGAGAGTAATGCTGCATATTCCCAGAAAGTGGGCCAATCTTGGCAAAAGGGGGCAAATTCATTCTCTAGATTCTAAATTTTTATTTTCTCTGAAGTTTTAGTTAAATTGAATATCCTTGCTGGACTGATCTTATGGGTAAGGTTATGTAGGAGCATTATAGAATCTACAGAGGAGGCGTCACAGCATTGTTTGGAAAGGTAGCAATTGTTTTGTTGTCTAGACTGCTCTTAAAATGCCAGTAAGAGTGCAAGAGAATTTCATGGCTCTTTAATAAAAGAATGCTGGATCATCCTCACCAGACGAGACAAATCTAACTCCTTTGATTTTTCAGGAACAATTTAGTTTAATGAGCCCTGAATTGCAGATGAATAATATTATGTAGGAAGGTTCTTCCTTGGTGTGTGTGAGGGAAATAAAATCCAAACTCATTTTCTGACAAATAGGATTTAAAATATAGTCTTTAAAAATATGTCTCTGACTCTGTCTTTACATGCCATAATGGGGAAGGTATGAGGTTTTTATTGCTAATTAGAAACTCTCCAATGTATATATGTATTTGTAATATATTAGTAATACATAACAAATTTTTGTCAAGAAGCATTTATTAAGCACTTACAATGTACCAGATACTATGCTATCAGTCTAGGATAAAAAGAAATATAAACACAGTCTCCACTCAAGAAGCTCAGAATTTTGAAAAAAAATTTTGCTATGGTTTATTTTTAGCACTCTTTTTAAAAATTTGAATTTCAAATTCTTGCCCTCCTTCAGAGCCTTCCCCACCTATTGAGAAGGCAAATCATGCAAAATATATTTCCATATTTTACAATATGTAAAACAGATTTTAATAACTAGTCAATTCCTAGTAATAATTATACATTTTCTGTAAATATTTGGATATGATTACTTTTTTAAAGGTGGCATATATAATACTTAAAGATTTGCAAAGCACTTTACATATATTTCCTAATGTGATTCTCAACTTCACATGTATTAATTCATTCAATCCTCACTATGGTTCTATGAGTTAAATATTGAAGGTATAATATCATCTTCATTTTGTAAATGAGAAAACAGAACCTTACAATAGTCAAACAGGTGGTCCACGGTCACACTGTTAGTGAGTTTCACAGCCAGGATTAAAACCCAAGTTTCCTGATTTTAGGCCCAGCATCTTCTTCCATACCTTATGGCCTCTCTGCAAACACATCTATAAGTAATTCTTACAGACCTTGAGTACCAAGTGTCAAAGCATGAACTAAGATATATATAGTCTCTGTCTCTGTCTCTGTCTCTCTCTCTCTCTTTCTCTGTGTATATGTGTGTATGCGTGTAGAGAGAGAGAGAAATTACATATAGAGATACTTTATATAGAGACTATATAGATATAGATAGTCTGTGACTTGGGGGCAGCTAGATGGCTCAGTGGATAGCACATTGGTCCTGAAGTCAGGGGGACCTGAATTCAAATTTGGCTTCAGACAGTTGATACTTACTAGCTATGTGATCCTGGGTAAATCATTTAAACCCAATGAGAGAGAGAGATTCTGAAAGACAGAGACAGACAGAGAGACAGAGAGACACACAGAGAGAAGTATAACATTCCAAGAATATGCATTTACTGTCTGTGATAGGTCCACTCTAAAATATGTATTAAAACCAATATGTGTTTGATGCCATTTAATTGTAGTGCCCTGTGGAAAGGACAGTATTTAGAATCAAAGTTAAATCTTGTTTTTGCCACCTATATGAATTGGTGAATCCTTTCACCTTTCTGGACCTCAGTTCTTCATTGTGTTCCCAGCTCTTGGCAATTAATCAGTCCAGCTTCCTCACATGAGGTACTAGAAAAACAAATAAAACCAATAATCCCTGTTCTCAGTTGAATGAAGAGGGAGGGAAGAGAAGACTAGAGCTGGGAGACAAAGCTGCAAGGACACTGGCTTGTTTGGAAAAGGTCAGGTGGGGTGAGGGGGCCCAGTAAAGAATGATTGGGTAGGGAGGAAGGGCAGTTTAGCCTGACATCTACTAGATTTTTATTTCCTTTATTTTGCGAACAAAATTGGTGAAAGAGTATAAATGTCATCAGCATCCCTTAAATTTGACACTCTGGGACACAATTTTGATCACTCCCACATTAGTTATATCTCTGCTATAGAGTCATTGAATGGTATACATGAAAGCGACCTTAAAGAATATCTACTCCTAGCCATTTATTTTGCTAGGATGGAAGCACCAAAGAACATTGGTATTCTTAACAAAAATCTGAAAATGAGTATGTAAAAAGTTTGAAAGACATAATTTCTGAATAATCATTGTGCTAATAAGGCTAGCATTTTTATGAATAGAAGTCTGATCATTTGGCTATCTTTTTCAGACAAATGAGCTTACAGTTTACTTGTCCTTTGAAAAATAGGTGTTCCTGAGGGTAGCAATCAATTCTGATTTGTTAACAATGAGTGATAGAGTGAATATTATAATTAAAGCCTGGGTTATATTCCAATGACAGTCTTGGGAAGGGGATGTGGTGATTTGGATCTCTGACCAAATCTTGGTCAGAGAGACTTATCAATTTCCATATCACCAGTCTGAACAAAGGGAGATGCAACATTTTCCCAGACCTTTCTGAGTAAACACAATAAGCAGGAATCCTCATTAGCTCAAACTTAGAATTTACTTTCAGAGTTACCTAAACAGGATGGCTGAGAAACCAAACACAATTCTTTGGTTTCTCAGCCATCCTGTTTAGGTAACTCTGAGACAGATTTCCCACATTGGTTGATTTCTGGATGAGGAAGTAAAAAGGGGGAAAAACCTTGATTCTGATTAAATAATTAGCTTAATACAAGAGAGAAATAATCATCCCTCTCAGTGTATAACCCTTTGTGAGTTCCTTCTGATGCCCATGAAACATATGCAGGATCATGTGAAAAGAGGCTGTTGAAACAACTAGTGTTAATATCCATATCACAAGAACTGGATTATGAAACACATTCTGAGTATGAATCATGTTGAAATCTGGGTAACAAAATTACAGGAAAAAAACAGATGGAATCACATAGTCATATATTTACTATTAAATGGAAGGGTTCTTAGAGGTTATCACATCTAATATTTTCTTACTACAGATCAAGAAAGTGAGGCCAAAGAAATCTAAGTAATTTACTCAGAGTCACATAGTAAGTTTCTGAAACAAGATTTGAAAGCCAGTCTTTCTGACTCCACTTCACCAAGTCAACAAACATTTACTAAGAATCTACTATGTGGGGCAGCACTAGCCCTGAAGTCAGGAGGACCTGGGCTCAAATATGGCAATACATGACCAAATATGGAAAATTTCTAGCCTTGAGGAAGATAAAGAAAAGCTTTTTCTATGAAAATTGGATTTTATCTGGAACTTGAAGGAAGCCATGGAAACTGGAAAGTAGAGATGATAAAGAAGTTCATTACAGGCATAGGGTACATTTAGTGAAAATTAATTATGGAGTTTCTTGCAGAAAAAACACTGAGTCAGTGTCACTGGATAGTAGAAAATGTGGAATTGAGTAAAGAAAAAAACTGAAAAGACAAGAAGGAACAGGTAATGAATCAGAATTTTGAATGGAAAACAAGGGATTTAACCCCAGGAGAAATAGAAAACCAATGATGTTTGTTGAATGGTGTAGTGATCTGGTCAGACTCAAGCTTTAGGAAAATCAATTTGACAACTGAGTGGAAAATGTAAAGGAGAGATGAGACAGGGAGACCAATGAGTAGGCTGTTAATTATAATAGTTCATATGTGAAGTGATAAGAGCCTTAGCCATCACAATGACAGTGTAAGAGGAGAGAAACAACCATATTAGAATGCTTCTCTGAGAGGGGAACAGTCTATTGCTAAGTTTGAGGGTAAGTTGAGCCAACACACAGTTGGCAACAGTGAAGCAGAAAAGGAAAAGGCAGCTTTCAGAGATTTGGTGTACAGCAAATGGACTTGAATTTGATGAAAATGATGAGGAAATTCAGAAGCTGCTAAATAAAAAACGAGAACTCCATAGGGTATACCAGCAGGATAGTTCATCCATCTCTAAGAAAGTAGCATTCAATTCCATCAAAAGTAAGTACAGTTGAAACTTAGATACACAAGATTCTTATATCAGTAAGAAGGCAGATGAAATTCAGCTTTATGCTGATAATAACAATCCAAAGTGCTTTCATAATGCACTGAAGGCTATTTATGACCAAGGATATATGATACATCTCAACTGCTCAATGCTTATGGAGCCACATTGATTAATGATAAGAACATGATCCTAGAGAACTGGGCTGAAAATTTTCATTGTATTCTCAACAGACTATCATCAATCAATGCTGGAGCCATATATTAGAGGTATTGGGAAGGCAGATTGTCAAAAGCTTGCTGAATGTTTGCTAAAATAACTGGATGGAAGAGACCTCTTGGGAGAACAAAAATATTCAGAAGGAACATGGTTCTATGCATTGTTGAAGTATGGGATTCACTGTTCTCCAATATGAATCAGATCTCAACCTAATGCTCTTAGCTATGGGAAAACAGTTTCTATCTATCATAGGTTTGGAAGCAGAAGTGTTTTAGTATTAGTTTTGGTACTCACTAGTTCTATGACCTTGAGAAAGTCAAACACTTCTAAGTGGGATTTCTTTCCTCATTTATATAGTGAGAAATTTGGTGTTTGTGGTGTTTAAGATCCTTTCCAGCTCTCATATTTTCTGAGTCGTATATTTTTAACACAAGAGCCATCATTTTTCTGTCTGCTCCTCACAATATCTGTACCAGTCTTGCCCTGGGCTCAGGGACCTGTATCTACCATGACTAAGTCCAACAGGCCAGCCAAATTCAAGAACACTTAGCTTTAATAGAAGGGGATCAAGTCTGGATATCTTCACTGAGATGGGGTCAGACCCAATGACTTAAGACTTCAAGTTCCGACCAGAAAGACTCAGATAAAATTGTCAGGCAGAATATTGTCTCTATTGTTATTTTTCCTGTGCCAGGTAGATAATTTTTTCTTTTGTCTTCCCATCTCCACCAATTCAGGGATTAAATGTTGAGATCAGGCAGGTCGTTCCCAGCAAAACTGCCCGAGTGGGTCAGATTTTTATTCTTTTCCAGCCTCAGATAAAAACAATAGGAACAACAAGAAAAATAGAATCAGGACTGTTCCATCTAAAACAAGATATCTGTTCCCATTGAGCAATAGGGAAAATGTGTTCTAAACAATCTTGAATGTTGTCAGATCAACAATGATTTCTTATCAAAAGACGAAGTGGCATTGCTTAGTTCCATGGAGAAGATGAATTACTGCCTTTCTTCCCCCTCACTGAGCACTTTCCCCATAACTCATACAGCAGTCTCAGTAATATTGTCAGTGAAAAAAATGCTGATGTCCTAGGTGTCTGTATGAATGTTAAATGACTGTAGCTTTAATTGGTTGTGGATGAACATGGATCTCTATCTTTTTCAAGAGAAACCAAATGACTTTTGCATTAGGAAATAAAATTTTTAAAGGAAAAAGAGATCATGCATAAATATGAAAATGAGACAAAACTAGAAAAAGAAAAGAAGGTTTTATAACTAAAGTAAATTGGATTTCAAGAAAGGTAAAAATCACATAGGCAACCAGTGGAGCAGTACAGAAAATCTCAATTCCAAGATGAAGAAAAGTACTTTGTGATTGATGAGACTAGCAGAAGAAAGGAAAAGTGTGCAGAGGAGGATTCAATTCAGCCTGAAATAAAAGAAGGAATACTTATTTGTCAGGCAATGACAAATGTGGCTCTCTACTGAGGACATAGTGGATAGAGGTGCCCATATTTTTAAGTTGAACCAAACTGGACCCTGCATCTAATTTATATCACTTGAAATATTCTATACATGGGATCACAGAACTGAGCCTGGCATCAGGAAGACTTGAGTCAAACCTCATATACTTACTAACCCCAGAAAAGTCACTTAGCCCTACTTTCCTCAGTTTCCTTATTGTTAAAATGAGCTAGAAAAAGAAATGGCAAACCAGTTCAGTACCATTTCCAAGAAAACCCCGAATAGCATCAATGAAGAATCAGAGTTTGCTTTGTCATATAAATAGGTAATAAGTAGTCAAAGCAAAATTTGAATTTAGGTTCTTTGATTATAGTTTGAGTACCCTTTTCCATAATACACCATCACTTCCATGTGGTAGCAAGCAAAAAAAGAATTATAATCCAAAAAGTAAGTTCCCAGAAATATGTAAAAGACAGCTAATATCAGCAAGAAAATTGTGAATTGGCAAATCCTTTATCCCATTCCCCCTGCTTCCAACATCACCTCCCTCTCTGCTATATTTTTAAATAAATAAAATCAAAATAAAATCAAGAAAACCCAGAGGTTCTATTCTATGTCTGATAAATACGAGTATATATTGATGTTTGCATAAATGTTTCTTGATTCAGTAACCAAGATGGAGAGCTTAAATAGAAGGATAAAAGAATTTGCTAGTGCTGACATTGCTCTGCAGAATACTTCACATCTTGTTGACCATCAGCTGAGAACTTCACACTCCATTGAAAACCCATTAAAACAATTAACAGGCCATTAGCTTTTCAATATGAATTTTAAAACCTTGCTCATTTAAATGAAAAATAGGTTTTGGCACTCCCTCCAGATGGCTACTGAGGATAGTACACTGTTCTGGATGTAGATGTTCCAGAGGCATTAAAGAAAGTCTAAAAAATAACCTATGTCAGAAGTATCTGTCCCTCTGGTTCAGCTTAGATGGTAATCCTCTGTTTGATGAGAAGGGCTTCCACTCCCCATGAAAAAAAATGTCTCTTTCCAATTTCTAAAATTCAGAGTAGGATTGTAAGGGACCTCATAGGTTCCCTGCTCCCCCTTTCATTTTACAGTTTAGGAAACTGAGTAGTTGTGCTGCGATGAAGATAGTCATATACATCCAGAGAGAGGCCTGTGGGAACTGAGAGTGAACCACAGCACAGCATTTTAACGCTTTCTGTGAATATTTCCATGCATTCTGTTTTCCTTCTTAGGTTGTTTTTTTCTTCTTCTCTTTCTAGATCTGATGTTTCTTGTGCAGTAAGATAACTGTATAGATATGTATACATGTATTGTATTTGTCATATAATTTATCCTATCTAGCATGTATTAGATTACCTGTCATCTAGGGGTGGGGGGTGGGGGGAAGGAAAGGAAAAGCTTGGGAAAAAAAAGTTTTTTTGCAAAGGTCAATGTTGAAAGGTCACTCATATGTTTTGTAAATAAAAAGCTTTATAAAAAAAAGAAAGAAAAAAATAAATTACAAACCTTAAGACACTAAAAAAAAAAAAAAAAGGAAACTGAGTATCAGAAATATAAAATGGCTACCATCACATCATGGGTAAAAGTGGCAGAACTGAAATTCCATTCCAGAAAGACCAAACCCCAACATGTTTTCTCGTAATCTAGTTTAACACATACATGAATAGAAAACTTTTCTTTATAATAATCCAGTAATTAACATTTGTATAGCCATTCTACTTGTATATAATACTAAGACACACAGCATTATGTACTGGAAAGAATGCTGGTTTTTGAAACAATAGGACTTTAAGTTAGAATCCCACCTCTGGTGCTGAATATACAGGTAAACATGAGGAAGTCACTTAGCCTCTTCTTTCTTTTCTCTCTTGATTGTAATTTTCTCATCCAGAAATGGGTATAATAATAGCATCTACCTCACAAAGTAATGAGGAAGATCAGTTGAGATAGTTGTTGTAAGCTGAAAAGAAACCATATCAATATTTGCTATTAATTATTAAGCTGTTTTCCCTTATAGCTATCAAAAATATGATTCTATTAAATTCACTCCCATTTCTTAAAGTAAATCCAATAATCCTTCCAAATTTTAACCATTCAAATACTTCATAATAATATTCCCCACTTGCATTCCTATAAATCTTTTCTATTCTCCAGGACTAAACAATCCCCAATTTTTTTCATATTATTTTATTATTAGGTGATTTCAAATTTCTTACTTTCACATTGATTCTTATACCTATTGTTCTTCTTGCTTTGCTTTTTATTTACTCCATGGTGCCACTGTCTTTTTTATAAAATCTGGATTTCTATATGATACATGGTAATTTAAGTATTGACTCCATCACATAATACAATAAAATTAGTCCCTTTCTCTTACTGGACACTATACTTCTGTTGCTATAACTTTACGATTGCCTTAGTGCCTTAGTAGTAGTTCATACTCTACATTCATACTAAATTTATAACTTACTATAACACAAGTATTTTTCACATAAACTTATGCCAGGATAAGTTTTCCTTATTTTATACTTGTACAATTGATTTGGGAGAACCAAATAATTTGCGTTTGTTCCAATAAAATCTCTCTTTTTTTTTAGATTCGGGTTATTCATTTCATCCTGCTGAGGTGGTCTTTTTTCTGTCTTTTGCTTTCTTTTTTTCTTTCATTCTTTATTTTTGTTTCTTTTTTTGGATAATGATTATCATCTAACACATTAACTATTCCTCCCATATTTCCTCATTTGAACATTTCATGAACATTCTGTCTATGTCATCATCTAAAGTATTGTTGATATGTTAAACAGAAGGAACTTGAGAACAGGTTTCCTATGTATGGCATTCTACTTAGACCTCTTTCTAAGTTAATCCATTACTCATCACACTTTGGGTCCAATAGTTTAATAGAAATTAATTTCCCCAAATTATGCTATCCAGTCTCTGTTTTCTAAGCATATCAAATATTTGTCAAATATCTTGTTAAATCTAGGAAGACTATGTCTTCAACATAAACCTGATCTGTACTATTCCTACTAAAGGATGGGATCAATATTTTAAAATGGTTAAAGCTCTACAGGATCCATCGTTTTAAGCAAAATCTTCTTGTGGAATAGAGAAGTAAGATTAAGAGTTTAATTGAGTTGTTACAAGGTGAGAATGGAGGCAGAGTGAACATAGGTTAAAGACTTTGTAGTAATTACCTTGCATGTACATCATCCTACACCTGAGAAGACTGAGACTCAAGGTCATACAGAGAATAAGTATCAAAAACAAAATATTAACCTAAGTCCTGTGACCTTTACTTCCTCATATCTGAGGTAGAATCTAAATGAAATATCAGTCTGGAATTATGGAATTAAATAAGCCCAATAAGGTTTAATATCATTAAAAAGGCTAGATCATAACCAAGTGGTTAATAAAGCCTAGTTAATTATAAGAAAACATATTCTTGCAATAGGATATCAAAACTAGAGCTGTAATGGACCACAGAGGCCATAAAGTCTCTTTCTCTCACACACACATATGCCAGGCCCATTTTACATAGAAGAAAACCAAGATCTTGGAATTGGAGTTCATTTCATAGAGAAGAACAGAAAAATCAGTCCATATACAAAAATTTCACTCACACTTCTCTGGGTACATGCAACTTTTAAATTTTGTCCATGATCCTACCTTCTGATTTCTCCTGAGTTTCCTTAAGCTACACAGTTTGACTTCTGTTCCAGCCATAAAGTTTATGCAATGATATATATCAATCTTATGAATTTTGAGGGAGGGGAGAAGGCAAAGTGAGATTTTTTTAAAACATAGATAAATAAACTAAATTAGCCTTCCCCCTGTTTCTTTTCTCATCTCTTCGCAGAGGACCATCTCATATAACAATGAATTCAAGCAAAATCTATTCCTGTTGTGTCCCTGTTGGCTATTAGCAATTACTATGCCCTTTCTAAGTGCTCACCAATAATTTCTTTAATGGTACCATTTTTTTAATTATTAACAGGACTCAATTTCTTCCTCTACATGAAAATTAGGAAATTTCCTATCTATGATAGTTTAACACCCCTCCAATTTTCTACAGTTATCCAAAGTCCACTAAATGGCTCAACAATTATATCTGCAAAGTATTTCAGAATACTAGGATACAGTAAAGTTCAGTTCAATTTAACAAACATATAAAAAACGTGGATACTTTGAGCCAAGGATTAGGCTAGACTCTAAGGGTTTTGAAGACAAAAAAATAATACAGTCCCTGCTCTCAAGGAGTTTACATTCTACTGAGGAAAAATATAAAATCCACATAAATAACAATAAATTTCAGTATAATACAAGGTAATCTGAGAAGGGAGAGCATCACCTATTTGGTGGCAAAAGTAGATGGATAAAGGAAGGTGTCACCTGAGCTGAGCTTTTAAAGAAGAGAAAGACTCTCTAATGAAGATAAGAATTAAATGGAAGCCAGAGATGGAAGATGACTTTAGGAAATAGATAGTGGTCCAGTAGTGTGAAATAAATCCCATGAAAGTAAGTTAGTCTAGTGGTGTGAAACTAGTGTGAAACAAATCTCAGAAAAGTAGCTTAAGAACTTTAACATCAGGCTGAGGAGTTTTAGAGACAATAGACAATCAATGAGGGTTTAGAAACAGAGAAGTGAAACAGAAAGCAAAAAGATTATTTTGGCAACTATATGGAAGATGAATTAGAATAGGGGCAGATAGAAACACAAAGACCAGTTAGAAGGCTAAAGCATTTGTTAGTCAGTCATTTCAGTTGTGCCCAAATATTTGTGACCCCATTTGGATTTTCTGGGCAGAGATATTTAAATGGTTCACCATTGCCTTCTCCAGCTCATTTTGCAGATAAGAAAACTGAGGCAACTAGGTCTTTCTCCGGGTTATATAACTAGTAAGTGTCTGAAGTCAGATTTGAATTCAGGAAGAGAAGTCTTTTTGATCCCTGTACCACTTAGTTGCAATAGTGCAGATGATAGATGATTAGAGCCAAAACTAATGGGGTAACCTTTTGAATCAAGGAAATCAGTTTGAGAAATAATGTAGAAGTAAGAATTAAGGATAATTCTACAGTCGTGAGCTTATTTATGGTAGTGGTCATAACTGAAATACGAAAAGCTGAAAGAGGGGCAAATTAAAGGGAAAGTGAATTACTTCCCTTTTACAGATCCTGAGTTTGAAATGTTAATGGAACATTTCAACAGAGCAGCCCAGCAGGAAATTGGTAATGTGTTACCATAGTTCACTTGAGAGGTAAAGGCTAGATAGATAGATCTTTAGACCAGACATTCCCCATAGTCATTTCAGCATCACTATACCACACTAGGGCAAAGTATTCTCATATTTCCCAACCTGAGAATCTGCACTTTGCAAAGTACCCAGAATCCCCTAATTCCTGTTCTCCTCTCCATCCCCATAAATCCTGGACCAGCTGAATTTGTTTTATGAACCAAAATTCCCAATTATGACTATGACTAAGGACAAACATAAGGGGCTAGGAAGTAAAGAACAAGAAAAATTAGAAAAGTTTCAAATATAGGTGTTCTTAACCCTACTTGAGGGTTCGGAGATAGACTTCACAGGATCTGTGAGTCTGAATAGGGGGAAAATACTTCTTTATTTTCATCAACTTAGAATGGAAATTTAACATTTCTTTCAATTATGAATTTAGGAAAGATCCTTTTGAGAAGGAGTCCAGAGGCTTCATTAGATTGCAAAAAGAACCCATAAACAAAAAATGTTAAGGACCCCTGCTTTAGGAACTTGAAAGTAAAGAAGAGGAGAAAATAGGGTAATAATTAGGAACTTTTTATTAAAGCTTTTTATTTGCAATACATATGAATGGGTAATTTTTCAACAATGACCCTTGCAAAACTTTCTGTTCCAAATTTTTCCTTTCTCCCCCTCCCCCCCCTCCCCTCAATGTCAGATAGTCTAATACATGTTAAATATGTTAAAATATATGATATATCCAATATATGTATACAAATTTATATAGTTATCTTGCTGCACAAAAAAAAAATCAGATCTAGAAAGAAAAAAAAAACCTGAGAAGGAAAACAAAATGCAAGCATGCAACAGAAAGCATGAAAATGCTGTGTTGTGGTCCACACTCAGTTCTCACAGGCCTGTGGATGTAAATGACTCTCTTCATCACAAGATCATTGGAACTTGTTTGAATCATCTCATTGCTTAAGACAGCCATGTAAATCAGAATTGATCATTCTATAATATTGCTATTGCTGTGTGTAATGATCTCCTGGTTCTGCTCATTTCACTTAGCATCAGTTTATGCAAATCTCTCCAGGCCTCTCTGAAATCATCCTGCTGGTTGTTTCTTACAGAACAATAATATTCCATGACATTCATATACTATAATTTATTCAGCCATTCTCCAACTGATGGGCATCTACTCATTTTCTAGTTTCTAGCCACTACAAAAAGGGCTGCCACAAACATTTTTGCACTTGTGAGTACCTTTCCCTCCTTTAAGATCTCTTTGGGATATAGGCCCAGTAGAAACACTGCTGGGTCAAAGGGTATGCACAGTTTGATAACTTTTTGAGCATAGTTCCAAATTGCTCTCCAGAATGGCTAGATCTGTTCACAGTTCCACCAACAATGTACCAATGTCCCAGTTTTCCCACATCCCCTCCAACATTCATCATTATCTTTTCTTGTCATCTTAGCCAATCTGACAGGTGTGTAGTAGTATCTCAGAGTTGTCTGAATTTGCATTTCTCTGATCAATAGTGATTTGGAGCGCCTTTTCATGTGACTAGAAATAGTTTCAGTTTCTTCATCTGAAAAATGGCTGTTCATATCCTTTGATCATGTATGAATTGGAGAATGGCTTCTTATAATGAATTCTTATAAATTTGAGTTAATTCTCTACATATTTTAGAAATGAGGCCCTTATCAGAACCTTTGAATGCAAAAAAATTTTCCAAAGTTTATTGCTTCCCTTCTAATTTTGTCTGCATTAGTTTTGTTTGTACAAAAACTTTTTAACTTAATATAATCAAAATTATCTATTTTGTGATCAATAATGATCTCTAGTTCTTTGGTCACAAATTCCTTCCTTCTCCACAGATCTGAGAGGTAAACTATCCTATGTTCTTCTAATTTGTTTATAATATGATTCTTTATGTCTAGATCATGAATCCATTTAGATCTTATCTTGGTATACAATGTTAGGTGTGGGTCAATGTCTAGGTTCTGCCATACTAGTTTCCTATTTTCCAAGCAGTTTTTGTCAAACAGTGATTTCTTATCCCAAAAGCTGGGGTCTTTGGGTTTGTCAAACACTAGATTATTTTTTTTTAATTTTTATTTTATTTGAATAACATATGTGTGGGTAATTCTTCAACAATAACCCTTACATAGTTTTCCGTTACAAATTTTCCCCCCAACTCCCCACCCCTCCCCCTAGATGGCAGGATATCCACTACATGTTAATTATGTTAAAATATTGGCAAATCGAATATATGTATACATATTTCCAAACTTATCATTGGTGTGCAAGAAAAATCTTATCTACACGAACGATATATCAGATAAAGGAAACACAATGTAAGCAAACATCAATCAAGGAGTATGAGAATGTTATGTTGTGGTCCACATTTCGCATCCCTCTCTCTGGGTGTATATGGCTCTCTTCAGTGAACAATTGGAGGTGGTTTGAAACATTTCATTGTTGAAGAGAGCCATGTCCATCAGAATTGATCGTCATATAGAACTGTTGTTGCTGTGTATAATGATCTCCTGGTTCTGCTCATTTCACTCAGCATCAGTTCATGTAAGTCTCTCCAGGCCTCTCTGAAATCATCTTGCTGGTCATTTCTTACAGAACAATAATATTCCATAACATTCATATACCATAATTTATTCAGCCATTCTCCAATTGAAGGGCATCTATTCAATTTCCAGTTTCTAGCCACTACAAAAAGGGCTGCCACAAACATTCTTGCACATGTGGGGCCTTTTCCTTCCTTTATGATTTCTTTGGGATATAAGCCCAATAGAAATGCTGCTGGGTCAAAGGGTATGCACAGTTTGATAACTTTTTGAGCATAGCTCCAAATTGTTCTCCAGAATGGCTGTATCCGTTCACAGCTCCACCAACAATGCATCAGTGTCCCAGCCCTCCCACATCCCCTCCAACATTCATCATTAACTTTTCCTGTCATTTTAGCCAATCTGACAAGTGTGAAGTGGTACCTCAGGGTTGTCTTGATTTGCTTCTCTGATCAATAGTGATTTGGAGCACCTTTTCATATGACTATAAATAGTTTTAATTTCATCCTCTGAAAATTGTCTGTTCATATCCTTTGACCATTTATTGATTGGAGAATGGCTTGAATTTTTATAAATATGAGACAATTCTCTATATATTTTAGAGATGAGACCTTTATCAGAACCCTTAAATGTAAAGATGATTTCCCAATTTATTGCTTCCCTCCTAATCTTGTCTGCATTGATTTTGTTTGTACAAAAACTTTTTAATTTAATATAGTCAAAGTTATCTATCTGGTTTTCAATTAAAAGTTCCAGTTCTTCTTTGGACATAAATTTATTCCATCTCCACAGGTCTGAGAGGTAAACTATATTATGTTCCTCTAACTTGTTTACAAAATCACTCTTTATATCCAGATCATGAACCCATTTAGATCTTATCTTGGTATGTGGTGTTAGATGTGGGTCAAGCCCTAATTTCTTCCACACTAGTTTCCAGTTTTCCCAGCAGTTTTTGTCAAATAGTGAATACTTATCCCAAAAGCTGGGGTCTTTGGGTTTATCAAAAACCAAATTGCTATAGTTATTGCCTAGTTTGTCTTGTGATTCTATCCTATTCCACTGATCGACTACTCTATTTCTTAGCCAGTACCAAATGGTTTTGATGACCGCTGCTTTATAATATAGTTTTAGATCTGGTACAGCAAGTCCACCATCTTCAGCCTTTTTTTTCATTAATCCCCTTGAAATTCTAGACCTTTTGTTTTTCCAAATGAACTTTGCTACTATTTTTTCTAGATCTGTAAGATAATTTCTTGGGAGTTTGATTGGTATGGCACTAAATAAGTAAATTAGTTTGGGTAGTATTGTCATTTTTATTATATTCGCTCGTCCTACCCATGAGCATTTTAAGTTTTTCCAATTGACTAGGTCTGATTTGATTTGTGTGGAAAGTGTTTTGTAATTTAGTTCATATAGTTCCTGACTATCCCTTGGCAGATAAATTCCCAAATATTTTATACTATCAACAGTTATTTTGAATGGGATTTCTTTTTGTATCTCTTGCTGCTGAACTTTATTGGTAATATATAAAAATGCTGATGATTTATGTGGATTTATTTTGTATCCTGCCACTTTGCTAAAGGTGTGAATTGTTTCTAGTAGTTTTTTTAGTTGAGTCTCTAGGATTCTCTAAGTATACCATCATGTCATCTGCAAAGAGTGATAATTTGGTTTCTTCACTACCTACTCTGATTCCTTTTATCTCTTTTTCTTCTCTTATTGCTAAAGCTAACATTTCTAATACAATATTAAATAGTAATGGTGACAGTGGGCAGCCTTGTTTCACTCCTGATATTATTGGGAATGGTTCTAGTTTGACTCCATTACATATGATGCTTGCTGAAGGTTTTAAGTAGATACTACTTATCATTTTAAGGAAAAGCCCATTTATTCCTATACTCTCCAGTGTTTTTAATAGGAATGGGTGTTGGATTTTATCAAAGGCTTTTTCTGCATCTATGGAGATAATCATATGGTTTTTATTAATTTGGTTATTAATATAATTGATTATGCTAATAGTTTTCCTAATATTGAACCAGCCCTGCATTCCTGGTATAAATCCTACTTGGTCATGATGTATTATCCTGGGGATGACTTTCTGTAATCTTGTTGCTAAAATCTTATTTAAAATTTTTGCATCAATATTCATTAGGGAAATGGGTCTATAGTTTTCTTTCTCAGTTTTC
>JAJPUD010007000.1:14531-35721 GCA_023553655.1 Myrmecobius fasciatus
CAGCGCTCTGTGCCCCTTCCCAGCACGAGGCCTCTGCTGGGATCCTGATGGCCTGGCTCCCAAGCGTGACCGGGAGGGGCCGGGCCGGCTCCACTGGGTGAAAAGTTAAAACCCTCTTTGTTTATTTCCTCTCTGCAGTGGGAACGATTAAGGGAGTCCGGGCTCCTGGGGATTTTTGCAAACCCTTTGCCATCTGGTTCTCGCCAGTCTTCAGAAGCGGGTTAGCCAGCTCTGCTCCCTCCCCTGCCCTCCCTCCCCCCTTAAACTCCGGTCTTGCGGGCCTGCAGGCTGCTCCCCCCACAGCTCTGTATCTCTGCACAGGCTGTTCTCCCACCTGGGAGCCTCTCCCACCTCACCTCTGCCTGCGGGAGCCTCCAACTCCCTTCCAGGGTCAAGTGGAGGGTTAGTGCCAATAGGAGACTTTTTTCTGAGCCCCCTTCCTCCAGGGGTTAATTCCCCCACCCCACCATAGTGAGCTCTTCTTAATAAATCTTGTATTTATTTATATGTAAATAAACTATATAGACTCCTTCCTCCCTCACCAACCAGACCCTGTAGCCATCATTGAGGGAAGAAATCATTTTTTTAATTAAAACTTTTTATTTGCAAAACATATGTATGGGTACCAACCTAACCCCATCCCCAAACAGATAAACATGGGGAAGGGAAGAGAACAAGTAATTATTGTGCCTTTTATGTGCTAAGCACTTGACTAATCTCATCTGAGCCCTGGGAATGGCAATCCTCCCCTGATCCTGCTCCTAGCCCAGTCCTAGAAGCCATCTGCAGGTGGGCTGCTCCTATGGAGAAGGGGGCAGCTGGTCCCCCCCCCCGACTGCCAATCAGCTACCACCCCCAGGATAGGCAAGCCAACTTCCTTGAAGTATGATGCATGCTGGGAAAGGCCAAGCAGATGCAGATGAGCCAAATCACCCTCATCATCTTGACCGCTAGCTTCCCTCAGACTCTGATGGGGACAGCCCAGGCCCCTGCGCCCAGGAACCTTGGGAATTGTGATGGTCCTAGTTGGGTTCCCCTTAGTCATCCCCTTGGCAGCAGCCACTGTGGACTGCAAGGCTAGCTTCCTCCAAGGGCTGCAGCCAGGGCCACTGAAAACCCAGAAACTGATCTGGTTTGCTCAATGGGAAGCGACATTAAAGAAATGACATTAAATTGGGCAAAGAATGCTGGGCCTGGAATCAGGAAGACGACTTTCGGAGTTCAGATCTGCCCTCGGACTCTACTTACCCGGTGGCCCTGGATAAGGCACTTCGTCCTGTTTGCTTCCCCTGTAAAATGAGCTGGAGAAGGAAATGACAAACCATATCAGCGTCTCTGCCAAAGAAGAACCTAAACGGGGTCACAGTGAACAACAGTATGACCATCTATTTTGCTGCTGCCCCCAAGGACTATGGATCCTTTCCAGCTGATTTACTGCTGGAAACTTTCATATGTGATGTCCCCCCGTTAGAATGGAAGCCCCTTGAAGTCAAGGACTCAGTGGTTTGCATGTGGTTAGTGCTCTCTAAATACTTTATTCATTCAGTAGTGTGAGTGTATCATCCCCACCAGGAGAACATAAACTTCCTGAGGTCACCAGGGGTGATTTTGTTTTTGTCTTTGGATTTTCAGTTACTCTGCTTTAAAAATGTTTATTCAATCATTTTTCAGGCACATCTGACTCTTTGTGACCCCATTTGGGGTTTTCTTGGCAGAGAGACGGGAGTGGTTGGCCATTTCCTTCTCCGGTTCATTTTATAGATGGGGAAACTGAGGCAAACCGGGTTAAATGACTTGCCCAGGGTCACACAATAAGCATCTGAGGCTGGATTTGAACTCAGGAAGGAGAGTTCTCCTGATTCTAGTCCCAGAACTCTTTCCACTGGGCCATCTGCCTTCCGGGATTGAGTTGTTGAAAGTCCCCCTCTGTCTGATGGTTCTCCATCCAGATCACACGTATCAAGCCTGATCCTAGCCCTAGAGTAGCAGTCTTAGACTGTGTTGGTGGAGAAAATTCCCACACTGATACAATCAGAGATCCTGACTTAATAAACCCATTAATTAAATCAGCAATGCTCTGATCACAGTACCTGGCACATAAAAAAGCTCAGTTCTCTCTTTTCCATTGAGTCGAGCCACTTTAACCCAGCAGATTGGAAGCCCAGAGCACTTAGTGAAGAGGAGGGCCAGCAACATTCGTGGGCCATGGCCAGCTCCCTGGAGGAGCCTGCCCAGCCATAGAGGAGTAGGTCAGCTGAGGTCCAGGCCATTATCTGAGGCACTACCCATGATCCCTGAGCTTGTTAACTCTCTCCACCGATGGTGTGTGTATTTGTGAGAGCATGGACCCCAGAGCAATAGAAGAAAAGGCTTTGAATGAATTGTGACCTCTGGGAGTCCGCAATCAGTCAAAAGGGCACTTATTAAGCCCTTACTAAATACCAGGCTTGGTGCTGAGTCCTGGGAATAAAAAGAAAAGCAAAGGACTTTGCTTAGGACTAAGTCTTAGAAACCTGTTCAATCCAGTCAGCAGTCAATCAAGAAAGCATTTATTAAACACTTACTATATACCCAGATGCTAAATGTGAATTGCCATGGGTCACACAGCCCCTAAGTGCTGAGGTGGGATTGGAACCTTCCCGACTATAGGACGGGTGCTGTCCACCGTGTATGGGACTAGAATGATAGAACAATCACTCCCATGCCAGTTAAGAAGCAGACGTTAATTCTACTTTACCCGCCATTTTGGATGGTCCCACATTCAGCCTGATTTTAGGAAATGACAGAGTTCAGCTGACCCCAATTCAGACTGTAGGATGCTCTGGGAGCACGGACTGAGACTGGAGAAGAGCATGGGGTCCGTGACAGACAAAGCCTGTCTGGAACCTTTTATGAGCCCACCGAGTCCGGGAAGACAGAGGGGGCAGCGGTCCATTAGAGTGGTTCCACTAGCCCTCCCCTCAGGTCAGGGTAAGCCATAATGGTCCTCCCGGGAGGAGCAAAGGAACCAGTTTGGTGAGAAGGAGTAATGGGTAAACTGGAAAGTTTGTAAAGGGCTTTAAAGATCAAACAGAAAAATCTGTATCAATATTTAGTATGATCATTTGGGCAACTGATGCAGTATAAATATTGATTTTTCCTTACTTATGTGAGCAGGTTCACCCTTCCAATGGGGGCAAGGCCAGGTCCCCAGGGTGTAGCTGCCCAGGACTCTAGGGGTGAGGCTGAGGGGCTGGTGCTCCTTCTACCACTCATCTGCTCTGTCTTCTTTCCTTGATATCAGCTGACCAGTTATCATCTGGCCAATATTGATTAACCAATGAAGGCCCATTAGTTTATTTTATTTTGGGGGATGGGGTGGGGAGGTTAAGTGACTTATCCAGGGTCATATAGCTAGTGGGCTGAGTCTGGATTTGAACTCAGTTCCTCCTAACTGCAGGGAAGGTGCTCTATCCACTGCTCCACCTAGTTGTGCCTCTTTCTTCTTTTAGCTTTCACAAAGACATATTTCCTGTGAAGGTTTGGCAAAGCCAGAAATACAAAAGCTTGCCATCCAAACTGGGGTCTGTACTTCCACTCACGGGGTCCCTGAGAAAAAGAGTCTCAAAGTAGTAGCTGAAAAAATCCCCCTGTCCCCAGGCAGGGGGATACTTCTTGGCCTGAGGAGGCCTTTGCCCTTTTAAGAAATCACCCTCCCCGCTACGGGTCTACTTCTCTGTACAGCACACTGTAGGTAGACTTGGCCCTTTCCCCTTTCCATTCCAGAACACACAGTAGGTGGACTTGGTCCTCTCATCTCCATTTCAGAGCACACAGTAGGTGGGTTTGGTCCTCTCATCTCCATTTCAGAGCACACAGTAGGTGGGCTTGGTCCTCTCATCTCCATTTCAGAGCATATAGTAGGTGGGCTTGGCTCTCTCCCCCTACCCTCTCCAGAGCACACAGTAGGCAGTCTTTGCCCTTCCTGCTTGCTTGCAGGGAATCACAGGTGTCATGATCCAGGTCAAACAGCTCTCCCCAGAATTATTGCTGCTGCTGGCTCTACTGCTATTCTGACTTTTTTGAGTTTGTAACCATTTATACTCATCGGCTTAAGAATGAAGAAAGGGAACAAGCATTAATTAAGCACCTACTATATGTCAGGCACTGTGCTAAATGCTTT
This sequence comes from Myrmecobius fasciatus, assembly GCA_023553655.1. NCBI lineage: Eukaryota > Metazoa > Chordata > Mammalia > Dasyuromorphia > Myrmecobiidae > Myrmecobius > Myrmecobius fasciatus. Next base: position 18,694 of record JAJPUD010007000.1, read on the forward strand.
ACAGATGTCTCGTTTGAGTCTCCCAACAATTGTGGAGGGGGGCGTCATTATGATCTCCATTTTCCTGTTGAGGAAAGAGTTAAGTTGTTGAGTGGGTGACTCCAGGCCCAGAGCTCTACCCACTGCGCCACCTGGAAGGAATGGATTCGGACACCAAAGAAACAGTAATGCCATGTTTTCACTGCTGTGAGGCAGCCAGGTGGGGTACATAAGCAGGGGCGTGCTGCTGCCCTCTCCTTCCCACTCACAGATCTCTTTATGCTCTCTCAAAAGCCTCCAGAGAAGATCGAGTTGTCCATTTGAACCTTTTGTGGGACACTCTGTCCTGACTCAGGGGGCAATTAAAAGGCTCTTGGTCGGGGCAGTTAGGTGGTACAGTGGTTAGAGCACCAGCCCTGACGTCAGGAGGACCTGAGTTCAAATCTGGTCTCAGACACTTAACATTCCCTAGCTGTGTGACTTTAGGCAAGTCACTTAACCTCAATTGCCTCAGCAAAAAGCAAAAAATAAAAATAAAAATAAAAAAAGGCTCTTGGTCACTGTGGAAGAGGAAGCAGGAAACAATCCAAGAAGGATGTACTCCAGTGCCCTGGGAGGGAAGGGGAGGACCCCTTCATCATGAATTTCCAGAACTGGGGTCCTTGAGCTTCCTCCTGGATTGGCAGCAGGGCAGACTGGGCTTTGTGGACTCATTCATTCATTGGCCAGTCCCCCATTACCCCCACGTCACTTGGGCCCAAACCCCCTCATGCACTGGCCAGTTAATTCTAGGGTAACCCCAAACTTTGGGGACGGTTCCTCATGAGTTCTCTTAATAATTATCAGTTGATATCAATTAGCCAGCCTGAGTTATCCCCCCAAAATGATACTAACCTTGACACTGTGCTAAGCTGAGGCTAGTGGGGGGTCCTCCAGGATGGAGTGAGGGGACAATGACATAGTGAGACGTACCAGGAAGTGGTTGGGATTGGGGTCAGTATCCCCGAATTTCCCTCACCTTCCTAAATGGGCCGGCTCTCACAGCCACAAAGACTAGGAAGGAGACATTGGATAGAAACATCTCTCCCCAAAATCAGTCGTAGAAAAGGCTGTGAAGGAAGGAATTGGGGGAGCCAAGGTTGGGCCACTCCAGCAGGGCGATGGGGCCAGAGGCATTCTGGGGCTAAAGCCACGGGGCACCGTAGGACCAGTCATAAAGCTCGGCCTTCTGGAAGCTGGCCTCTGGGTGGTGGTGGGGGGCAGATTGGCTGCAGAATCACCATGTCCAGAACCAGGGAGACTCAGGGCACCCACGGCCTGAGCCTTGCTCTGCCGGACTTCAGCACCCAGGCCCAGATGCAGACACTGGACTCTCCATCTGCCATTTTGTGAGGTTTAAATAAAATCAATAACGTGGAAAGCCTGCTGCAGATCCGGAAAGCTCTTGATAAATACTCTAATTATTGGAGGGCACAAAGAGGGCCCCCCAATGGATGGAGATCCCCAAAGCCAGGGCCCCCAACAGCAGAACCCACACAGAAACAGGTCAGGCAGATTGGGGCCTTTAGGGGAAGGGCTAGGGAGCTGAACATCTCAAAGTGATAAAAAGTAGATGCTGTTTTCTTCTGAACCTCCTGGACACCCCCAGGCCCCTCTGCCCCCCCTTTCCAGTTTCTTTTTGTGTCTTCCCCCATTAGATTGTAAACTTTTGTCTTGTTACATAGTAGGTGCTTTAAAATATTTATTGAATTGAATTGGTGACTCAGGGTTCTCATTCTGGGTAACAGCTGAGTGATGATGGTACCTGAGTTAGGACCCCTACCCTCACCCAACTCCTTCCTGGGAATCAAATGTCCTAGCCAGGATTAATTAAGTCTTAGTTCAGGACTTTTTTTTTCTTTTTGCTGAGTCAATTGAGGTTAAGTGACTTGCCCAGGGTCACACAGCTAGGGAATGTTAAGTGTCTGAGACCAGATTTGAACTCAGGTCCTCCTGACTTCAGGAGTTCTATCCACTGCACCACCTGGCTGCCTCAGTTACAAAATTTTAAGGTGAAAAACATCCTTGTGCACATAATAAGAAAGGGTATTGAGAAGTTCAAATGAGCCAATGGGTGTAAAACACTTAATAAAAGTTTTATATAAGTATTTAATTATATATTATAATATATGATTATTGTTATTATGATTCTTATAACCTATTAAATGATGACCTTCTTCCTTGACTTCTCCTGTGTGCCGTTGAACTCAAATGATGCTTATAGAGCGATACAGGGCTATGCTGGGAAATGTTTAACAACCTGACCAGGGTGATGCACGTGAAATGTATGCACTTATACTTCTAAGGCTAATCTGCCTCATCAAGGCTTCTTAAATTTAATTGTTGTTCAGTTGTATCCAACTCTTCATGGCCCCATTTTGGGGCCTGATTTCCCTCTTCAGCTCATTTGACAGTTGAGGAGACTGAGACAAGCAGGGTGAAGTGACTTGCCCAGGGTCACACAGCTACCGTCTGAGGCCAGATTTGAACTCAGGAAGACGAATGCTCCCTACTCCAGGCCCTACACTCTAACCACTGTACCACCTCGCGGCCTCAAGTCTACAATCAGCCAGAAACAACACACCACATCCTGATTTGTAGCTCTTGCTGATATCTGAGGTACAAATGCTCCCTCTGAACATTTAACAATGGGCTCTCTTACAGAGAGCTGGCGAGGTCCCAGTCCACATTTAGGTCAGAGGAAAGGGAAAACACTGTAGCAGTTAACCTTCTGTTGGAGCGACTGCAGAGGCCTCCAAACTCCCTCCTTCGAGTTCAGCATTGAGAGCTCTTCACCATGGGGCTCAATAATCCAGATCTCCGGTCTCCATCACGATGACTTTGCCCAGCTGCTCCTCAGCGTCTCTCCAGCCTGGGCTGGTCTCTCCTCAGCTGCCCCTTAGGATCCCCTCCAAATCTCCATTCAAACCCCCCATGGGAAACCTTCCCCTGGAAATCAGCTTGTAGCCGAAGTTACATCTCTCTCTTTTTTTCTCTTTTTTTCTTTTTCTTTTCATTTTCTTTTCTTTTTCTTTCTTTTGCCCAGATTATGTGCAGTTTTTTTTTTAAATAGATAATAAATTCAACATGCTAGTTCCCCAACTTTTTGTCTCTGTCTTCCTTCTGTGTCTGGACCTTCTGTTCCCTTGTGTGCATTTAAAACACTGTTTCATTGACATGTTGTACTTCCCTTTGTTCCCCACTCACTCCCACTCCTTCACACTTCTGGGCTCCATTCCTGACCCTCCGGACTTCTTTCTCCCCCCCCTGCCCCGAGTCCCAGAATCCTCCCCCTGGAAGCCCCTTCTGAGAGATCAGCTACTCCCAGAACCTTCTCCCCTTCACCAGCATTCTCTTCCCCCGGAGAACGGAGCAACTTGGAATTATTGTAGGAAACAATAAATTGACTTGACTTGAGTACCCCCCGGACCCCAAGCCCTGCCAGACCAAAGGCCACAATAATACCAATCGTGATAATAAACCTCACTCAGATGAGTGGATTAACCTGTCTAGGAAACAATCTTTGTCCTAGGCTGGGCCTCCCCTGAGTCGGGAGGCAGGAAGCGGTCTCAGAGCCGGCCCTCTGGACGCCCGGCCTAGCCGTCGCCTTGATGGCGGTGTTTGTCTTTCCAAGCTGTTCTTTACGACAGGTAGCCGTCCATCTCCTCGCCCTCCGTAGTCTGCGGCTGCTCTAAGTCACCTTTGGTTTCTCCGAGTCCGTCTCTTCTTCCTCTCTCACAGTGCCATCGTTATAATTACAGGGCCCTGCTCCCTTACGTCCAGGCAGGGCGATGGATGGAGGCGGGAAGGTTTGTGTTCGAATCCTGCCTGTGTGTGTGTGTGTGTGTGTTACCTGGGCAAGGGTCTCAACATCTTTGAACCCATTTCCCTCAACTGGAGAATGGAGGGGACACTCCCCACAGCATCCAGGTTGCTCAGCCCTCCCCACACTCATGGCTGCCCACACAGGCTAGAGCTAAGCTTAAACCTGGGCAAACAGGCTTTGCCCAGGCTGCTGACAATCCGCAAGGGGCAGCCCCCCCCCCAAGGAAACACCCATTGCCAGATCTCCCTTCTCACCCTGCTGCATCTGGGGGCCGCAGCTTCCCTCTGGCGGGACCTGCCTTTCCTTCCAAGGCTCCCCCCAGTGTCTGTTAGCCCCCCCCTCCCGTTGAGGCGCCAGGCTTCCTCATGACAGCTCAGCTGATTCCTCTCTCTTTTTAGCCATCCTGTTTTGACCTTCCTGTTCCCTGGTTCTCTCCTCTCTGATTTCCCTTCAGCCTGGAGTAATCCCCAAAAAAGATCATCCCTCTACCTAAACATCCCGTGACTACCCATTGCCTTCCAGACCGAGGACAGACTCCTTCTCCTGGCCTTCAAGGCTCTCTGCAGTCGGGCCCCAAGCTCCCTTATATCACATTATCCACTCAGTAAGAAGGCAGCCGCTGTGCAGGGGCAGATGATGCCAGGGCAGGAATGGAGTAATTTCTGCTCTCATGGGAAAACCGGCATCTGTGTAAATGCACAGGGAACCCGTAGGGAGTAAATGCAAAGGAGGTTCCTTGGGATGGGACACGCCACCTGCTCTGGGTCCCAGTCACTCCCCAGAGACACCTCTAACAAAAATCCCCAGCGAGCAGATGTCATGGGGCTGCCTGAAGACCTCTGGGAAGGAGGAGCCCCTCCGCTCATGGGGACGGCCATCCTGCTGCTGGAGAACCCCCCTTATTGGGAAGCTTTCCCCCTTAGAAGTCTGGATTCGACCCAAAGAAATGACTCCTGCCCTTCGTTCTCAGCCAGTCGTCTCCCACCTCCAAGCTTTTGCTCAGGCCATTCTCTGGGTCTGTCACAGACCACTGGCTCCGGTCTTATTTTCAGGAAGTCTTCTCCTAGGGTAGCTAACTTCCATAGTGGATAGAACGGATGAAGCGCAGGGCATGGACTGACTTCAGATCTGGCTTTAGACACTTAACTTGTCTCAGTTTCCTTTTCTGTGAAGAGAATCAGAATAGCACCTACCTCACTGAGTGGTATTGACGATCAAGGGAGATAAAAAAAAACCAACTCTGCAAATCATAAATGACATATCAATACTGGAAATTATTAGTAATCTTTTTAGTTCTTATTCTCCGACTTCCTAGCTGCAAGTGATGTTTCCCTCCTCAAGTTGCTCTGCCTGGTTGCCTCCTTTCTATTGACATCAATGTTCCTTGCGGCGTGCTTACTTGGGTATTTGTCACTTGTGTATTTGTCCTTCTTCCTGAAAGCCCCCACCCACACACAAATCAGACTCTAAGTTCCTGGAAGCAGGAGTTTTGTCATATGTAATTAAAGGAACTTGTAGTCAAGGAGACTTGGATTCAGATCCCATCCCAGACTCAGGCCACCCCCTCCGATCACTTAACTTCTGTGCCTCAGTTTCCTTATCTGAAAATGATCCATGGCCTCTAAGGTCCCTTTCAGCTCTAAGTCTGATGCTAACACCTCTTTTTTTTGGGGGGGGGGGCTGGTGTGTAAATTAAAGGCAAGCAGAATTGCATCGAGTCGCCAGCCTCATTCTCTCTTCCAGACTCCCCAAAGTCCGCTTGCAGAACACAAAAGGCAGTTGGACTGCTGGTGACCCAGGATGCAGCGGATGACCTTGACATCTTTGATATCTGCCCAAGCTGTAAGCGCGCCACAGCTGCTTCAGCCAACTTCATGGCCGGTGGAACAGATTGTTCTCATCCTCCCTTTCTGCTGGAGGAAGTCTTCACACGCTTGGGGGGGGATACGCCCCCTCCTTATTCGCCATTACACTCAGCCTGGTGTAGCCCTTCTGCCAAGATGGTTTTACTGGGGTTTGGCAGCTGCCCGCGAAATGGGCACAAGTGAGAGTTGGATGAAGGTGCTGGCCAAAGTGGCTAAGTAGCCTTGAGAAGGGTCCAGCGGCCCTCCCACCGGAGGTACTCAACCTCCCTGAACACCCTATCCCATCCCAGTAGCACATCCTTCCAAGGGGTGAGTTGAGGGTCTTGCACTTAGTGGGTTTTTATCAAATTTACAGAATTGATGCTGACTTGAGGGAATGAAGATAGGAAAAATCAGGGCAGCTGGATGGCACAGTGGCTAGAGCCCCAGGCCTGAAGTGAGCCTCAGACACTTGATACTTCCTAGCTGTGGGACCCCTGAGCAAGTCACTTAACCCCAATTGCCTCAGCAAAAAATAAAATAAAATTTAAAAAAATCTCAAAGAAAAAATCAACAGAACTGGACCTGTTTCTGTGGGTTCAAGGGAGAAGAGCCAGGCAGAGTTCTTAGCCAAAGGTAACTGGGAGGATATTGATGTTATTGCCATTGACCAAGAAGTTCAGAAGAAGCTGTTTTTTCCCCAACATTTACAGCCCTTCTGCCCCTGGGGGACTCCCAAACTCACCCTCCCATTCCTAGGTTAGGGTCTCAGTTAATTACATATGTACATGTAATTAGTGTACATATGTAATGTGTATACATATAATATATTACCTATATATAATAATTACTTATATATATATTATATTACATATATAATATATTACCTATATATATTATATTATATATAATATATATAATATATTACCTATATATAATATATTATATATATAATATATATATAATATATTACCTATATATAATATATTACCTATATGTACCTGTTTGTACATATAAATGGACGTGTAATTACATAATAGGATTATAGGGTTAAATTTAAGAGACTTCTACAGTATTACCCCAAAGCCCCTACCAGTGTGCTCTCCATTATCAATTAACCACTTAAACACCATTAATTTTAGAAGAGAGATTTACTGAAAAGGCACAGCAAGTACAGCTGGTACAAAACATCCCTCCTCCCCGTTTCCCTGACAATCAGAACATAATCCTCCAGAGAACATCACTGGAAGGGAAAAATAGACTTTGAATGAAAGCGTTCTTGATGAAAACACCAGAGAGGCAGAAAAACAAGAGTCAAGAACAACATAAAAAGGCAAACACGATCAAGCCATCACGAGAGACGGAACCAGGATACGTTGTTTATATTCTAATGCCAGGACGCGATCCATCTGCCCCTTTAGAATTCTAGCTTCGTTAGAGTGAGTCTAATTAACAGAGGATCTGGGCAGGTCCTGTTATGTTTTGATTCTATTAAAAGAAAAATGGAAAGGGAGGGGACGAAAACTGCACTATGAGGGGGGGAGAGAAGAATGGGGAAAATGAAGGGGTGGAAGAAGTGAGTGATACTTGAACTTTACTTTCATCTGAACTGGTCAGAGAAGGGAAGTCACACACATAAGTGGGGACAGAAATACATTTCACTCAACCAAGAGAAAGGGAAGAAGGAGAGCAAAAGAGGGAAGGCAGCTGGGTAGCACAGAGTGTTGGGCCTGAAATTGGGACCATTACTCTTCCTGACTTCAAATACTCTTCCTAGCTGTGAGATTCTGGACAAGTCACTTAATCCTGCTTGCCTCAGTTTCCCCATCTGTAAAATGAAGCGGGGAAGGAAATGGCAAACCCCTCCAGTATCTCCACCAAGCAAACCCCAAATAGGGTCACAAAGGGTTGGACTCCAGTGAGACGACTGAACAATTACGGAATGGTGAGGAGGTTATAGTAGTTATATTTGGTGGAATACTATTGTAAGAAATGATGGTTTCAGAGAAAGCTGGAAAGACTTACATGTACTGATGCAAAGTGAGGTGAGCAAAATCTAAGGGATTTGTATAATAATGCTATTATAAATAGTAATAATTATAATTACATATAATAATTATAAATAGTAATAATCATGTTATAATTATATATAATAATTATAAATAGTGATACTATTGTAAAGAGAAACAACTTTGAAAGTCTTAGGAGCTCCAAGGCCCACGGTTATCCATTAGGATTTCAGAGTCTTCATGCTGCCCATCCCTTGATAAAGAGGGATGGATTCGAGAGTACACATGGAGACAGTTTTTTGGACTTGGCCAATGTGAGAACTTGTATAATTGCTCTCTCTTTGCTTGCATTGGGGATTTCTGGGAAGGAGAGAAAGCAGATTTTGTTGACTGAAAAAAAATCAAAGTTAACTTTAAAAAAATGGAAGTGTCAATGAGATGATTGAGAACAGTTCCAGTGATTTTATGATGGAAAGAGCTATCTTAAGCCCAGAGAGGACTATGGGAACTGAGTGTGGATCACAACATAGCATTTTCACACTTTTTGTTGTTGTTTGCTTGCATTTTTTTCTTTCTAATTTTTTTTTCCTTTTTGATTGGATTTTTCTTGTGCAGCAAGATGAATATGTATACATATATTGGATTTAACATATATTGGATTACTTGGCATCTAGGGGAGGGGGTGGGGAAAGGAGGGAAAATTGGAACATAAGATTTTGTAAGCGTCAGTGTTGAAAAATTATCCATGCATGTTTTGAAAATAAAAAGTTTTAATTTAAAAAAAAAGAAATCAAGGGGAAAAAAAAGAGGAAAAAATGGAAATTGCCCTAGATATCTGTGAGGGTGAGGGTTGATTGAGCAAATTGATCAAATTACCTCATCCCATTTCAAATAGATGTCAAGCTGCATAACCTGACACATCAGATTAGAACACACGTGATTTCTTTCCTAGATGTGAACAAAGGCCTAGATACTTTCCTGTATCTTTCAGGAAGTCTATTTCTGATTGGATAAGGGAGTTGCCTATCCCCTTTGGCCCTTGGGTATAACCATCAAGCTAGTTGGAATCAGAGAGTTGTTCTAGCTACAGTATAAGAAGAAATTGTTTTGGGGACAGCTGAGGAGAACGGAAAATCAGCTCTTGGTCTTGATTTCAGACCCCTCCCATCTTTCCACCCACCCTTTGTCTTGATCTTTAAAAAAGGTCAGGAGGCTTTAAGGTTTTTCCCCAAGGGTTCTAGCAGCATCCTTGGGACAGCTGATGACAGAATCTGCATCAGAAGCCAAAAACACACTGACCACGATGGGATAAGCAGATTTGAGACTGCTTGAAAACAATAGCAAAAGGATTTAGAGGAGATGTGACTTTCCCTTCGGCTCTAAGACTCTCTAAGAATAAGCCTGGGGCAGCTAGGTGGGGCAGGGGAGAGAGCACCAGCCCTGAAGTCAGGAGGACCTGAGTTAAATCTGGTCTCAAGACACTTAACATTCCCTAGCTGTGTGACCCTGGGCAAGTCACTTAACCTCAATTGCCTTAGCAAAAAAAAAAAAAAGAATAAGCCTAATTTATCCTAAACTCTGTATGTTGGGGGAGGTATCACAGATTTGTGAGGGATATTACATAATACCTTAGTCAATACCCCTTTTTTCTTTTTTAAAATTTTATTAAAGTTTTTTATTTACAAAGCAATTTTTCTACATTGACCTTTGAAAATTTTTCTTTTCCAAATTTTTCCCTCCCATCCCCTCCCCTAGATGGCAGGGAGTCTAATACATGTTAAATATGTTAAAACATATGATAAATCATATATATATATATATGTATATATATATATACTTATCTATACAGTTATCTTGCTGCACAAGAAAAATCAGATCTAGAAAGAGAAAAAAAACAACCTAAGAAAGAAAACAAAATTCAAGCAAATATTCACAGAAAGCATTAAAATGCTGTGTTGTGGTCCAGACTCAGTTCTCTCAGGAGTCTCCCTGGATGTATATGACTTTCTTCATCACTGAACAGCAGGAACTGGTTTGAAACATCTCATTGTTGAAGAGAACCATGTCCATCAGATTTGTCAATTCCCCTTTCTAAAAACAAAATAAATTTGGTTGACTAATTGATATCAGTGGTCAAGCATGGCAAGGAGCACCCTGGTGGGGGCTCAGAGCTCAGCCAGATGGCACAATGAATGGAACACTGGGCCTGGAGTCAGAAAGGCATGAGTTCAAATCTAGTCTCAGAAACTTATTAGCTATATAACTGTGTAATCTCTATTTACCTCAGTTTCTTCAAAGATAAAATGAGGAGTAATAAATTCACCCACTTTGCAAAGTTGTTATGAGGATCAAATGAACTAATGTTTGTAAAGCATGTGACACATAGTAGGTGCTATATGAACACTTGGTTTTCTTCTCTCCATTGCTTTAGAAAGATAACCCTACGGCCTCAAGAGGAGATTTGTCATCCTGGGTAAGTGGGGGTAGCCCCAAAGTTCTTCATTTTTGTCCTGTCAGTGGGAGAGGATAGGAGGCTCCTGAGTGACTGAATACCTTGTCAGAGGACTCAATATTGAGGCTTCCATGGCCCTGGCTGCCTCCCAGGGTCCCTGCTGCCCCAGCCTCTCCATCCCATCCCATCTCTGTTGGCCTCCCACTTAATTTAGTGCTCTAGGGGAGGCAGCTCTCCAGAGTTGCAGAGAAGATCTTGATCTCTATTGGTAGAGAGAGTTTCCTCATCTGGAAGCTCCAGTATCAGTGTAAGAGGCAGCATTGATCCCTAATTCCCCACAGACTAGGAAAGGTGCTCCTGATTCAGGGACCGGGCTTTGGCAAAGCCCACTGTCTGCAGTTCCTGTAGAGGCCACACGGTGGCGCTCAGATCACACCACCATCTGCTTTGCTCTTCCTCCTGAGCTCAGATATTCAGGACTTGAACAGCAACTAATCCCATGGGAAAGGCAGAGATTGTGGGGTCTCAAAGCCCTGGGGCCTTCTGGGTTCCCTCGGAGGATATGAAAGGAAGGATAAGCAGAAAGAGCTCCAGACCCCAGGGGTCCTACTGCATGTCATCTGCTTGGGGACTAATTAGCAGGGGAGAAACACAATAAGGACTCAATTATAACTAGAAGGTCATTCATTCATTCATTCATTCATTCATTCACTAAGCAGTTAATATGTACACCTACTATGTGTCAGGTACTGGAGTTCTGAAAACAAAAATGAAAATAATCCTGTCCTAAGGAGCTTAGGATAGAATTTCAGGGGAAATGACATAAACACAAAATATTAAAAAAAATATTTTGGGGGGGACGATGAAGGCACTAGGAATTAGAACGTGACCTCCTCGAGGGCAGGGACAATTTTTTGCTTTTCTTAGTATTCCCAGCATTTGACACAATTCCTGGCACATTGTAAGTGTCTAATAAATGTTGACTGACTAATGAGGATCAGGGTAGCCTTACGGAGAATTTGGTCCATGGACTGAACTTTGGAGAAAATTAAGAATCCCACAATGCCAAAGAGAAGGAGGAAGAGAAAGAGGGCACCCCCAATATAGGGGACAAACCTTGGGAAAGGCATAGGGATGAATAATCATATATTTAGAGCATTAGGGGTGAGCTAATTAAGCTCCTTCATTTTACCCATAAGACACCAAGGTCCACAGAGTTGATTGATTTATCCAATGTCACCTAGGTAGTAAGTAGTAGATCAAAGGTTCAAACTCAAGCCCTCTGGGCCCAAATACTTTGGTCTTTCCACTGCACAGAATGTCACTCAGAGAAGAATTCAATTTGGCCATTTTGGCAGGAGCCAGCCATGTGCTGCATCCAGGTAGAACACGCTTGTGAGAGCCAATTATTAATTTTCACTATAAACATCTGCGCCTGGGGCATCAGCAAATGCTTCAAATTGGGGCTTGATTTATTATTTCACTGATTACTTCAATTTCAGAAAGTGATGGGGGAAATGAATATAATAAGATTAAACTTGAAAGTTTCTGCTGCTCATGCTACTCATTTCTTTTTCTTTTTCTTTTTTTGAAAGTGGGCTGTTAACAGATGATAGGATAAAATATTTGGGAATCTGTCTGCCAAGGAAAAGTCAGAAACTATACGAACTAAACTACAAAAAACTTTCCACACAAATAAAATCAGACCTAATCAATTGGAAAAATATTAAGTGCTCATGGGTAGGCAGAGCGAACATAATAAAAATGACAATACTACCCAAACTAATCTACTTATTTAGTGCCATACCAATCAAACTCCCAAGAAATTATTTTACAGATCTAGAAAAAATAGTAGCAAAGTTCATTTGGAAGAACAAAAGGTCAAGGGTTTCAAGGGGATTAATGAAAAAAAAGGCAGATGAAGGTGGCCTGGCTGTATCAGATATAAAACTATATTATAAAGCAGTGGTCATCAAAACCGTTTGGTACTGGCTGAGAAATAGAGCAGTCGATCAGTGGCACAGGATAGGATATCAGGACAATCTAGGCAATAACCTTAACAATTTAGTGTTTGATAAACTCAAAGACACCAGCTTTTGGGATAAGTACTCACTATTCGGCAAAAACTTCTGGGAAAATTGGAAACTAGTGTGGAAGAAATTAGGGCTTGACCCATACCTAACACCACATACCAAGATAAGATCTAAATGGGTTCATGATCTAGATATAAAGAGGGACTTTGTAAGCAAATTAGAGGAACGTAATATAGTTTACCTCTCAGACCTGTGGAGATGGAATAAATTTATGTCCAAAGAAGATCTGGAACTCCTAATTGAACACCAGATGGATAATTTTGATTATATTAAGTTAAAAAGTTTCTGTACAAATAAAACTAATGCAGACAAGATTAGGAGGGAAGCATCAAATTGGGAAATCATCTTTACATTTAATGGTTCTGATAAAGGTCTCATTTCTAAAATATATAGAGAATTGTCTCATATATATATAAGAATTCAGGCCACTCTTCAATAGATAAGTGGTCAAGGGATATGAACAGACAATTTTCAGATGATGAAATTAAAACCATCTCTAGTCATATGAAAAGTTGCTCCAAATAACTATTGATCAGAGAAATGCAAATTAAGACAACTCTGAGGTACCACTACACACCTGTCAGATTAGCTAAAATGACAGGAAAAGATAACGATAAATCTTGGAGGGGATGTGGGAGGGCTGGGACACTAATACATTGTTGGTGGAACTGTGAACGGATCCAACCATTCTGGAGAGCAATTTGGAGCTATGCTCAAAAAGTTGTCAAACTGTGCATACCCTTTGACCCAGCAGTGTTTCTACTGGGCCTATATCCCAAAGAGATGTTAAAGGAGGGAAAGGGCCCCACATGGGCAAGAATGTTTGTGGCAGCCCTTTTTGTGGTGGCTAGAAACTGGAAACTGAATGGATGCCCATCCATTGGAGAATGGCTGAATAAATTATGGTCTATGAATGTTACGGAATATTATTGTTCTGTGAGAAATGACCAGCAGGACGATTTCAGAGAGGCTTGGAGAGACTTGCATGAACTGATGCTGAGTGAAACAAGCAGAACCAGGAGATCATTATACACAGCAACAATAGTATTACATGATGATCAATTCTGATGGACATGGCTCTCTGCAACAAAGAATTGTCTCAAACCAGTTCCAGTTGTTCACTGAAGAAAACCATATACACCCAGAGAGAGGGATATGAAATATGGACCACAACATAACATTTTCATGATCTCTATTGATGTTTGCTTGCATTGTGTTGCCTTTCTCTGATTCTTTTTTTTTTTCTTGTAGATAGGATTTTTCTTGCACAACTTCTCAAGCATTTCAACATTATTAACATGTAGTGGACTTCCTGCCATCTAGGGGAGGGGAGGAGACTGGGGGTAAAATTTGTAACGGAAAGCTTTGTAAAGATCAATGCTGGGGAACTACCCATACATATGTTATACAAATAAAAAGCTTTAATAAAAAAAAAAGAAAGTGGGCTGTTAAACATTTACCATTGCTCCTATGGCTGATCCATAGAAGTACAAGGAGAATAATGTTCAGCAAGCTTCCAAGGGCTTCCTTCCTATGCCCCACCAAGAAGCTGGGGGAGGCAGGAGAGTGCAAAGGCTAGCTAACGTACAGACCCTACACTTCTGGAGCTCACATAGTAAGGAGGTGCTTTGCTAAGGTGGGGATGCTCCTCACCAGCACAGATCACAAGCTGTCTGTGACCTAGGGGATGACCTTTGAGAGGGACTGCATCCAAGGCCAAGCTGGCAATGGGCACTGTGGCGATCCCAAAGAGCCTGGATGACAAAATGATGCCAAAAGATGCAACTGGCTCATCCTGAAGCTGTAGAAAGGCAAATACACTCATACAACCAGTAGGTGGAGACGAGAATTGATCCAGCTATTCTGGAAAGCAACTTTCAATTCTGCTTTTCAAAAGTAGATAAAATTCATAGATCATAGGTCTAGAAGGGACCTTCAGAGATTAGCCCTCTCATTTTACAGATGAGAAAACGGAGGCCCGGGGGTAAAGGAATAGTCCCAAGGTCACAGAGAAGGCATCAAAGGCAGATTTTGAATTGAGGTCCTCTAGCTACATCCTTTGTGTCCTTTGATTTAGAAAGAGGAGCCATTAATGGACTCACCAAGGAAGTGAGAGACAGAAAGGTCTCATAGATATTAAGGTTCTTTTTGTGGAAGCAAAGGACTAAAACCAATTAGAAAGAAAGGATCAATTAGAGAATTGCCAGACAAATTAGGGTCCATGAACATGATGGAATATTACTCTGCTATAAGAAATGATGACTATGAAGAATTCAGATCAATATCAACTTATCTGAACTAATAAAGAGAAAATAATTAGAACTAAGAAAGCAATAGCACAGTGTCTACAATAATAGAAACAGAAAGAACAAAAGGGTTAATGTGTAATTTTAATGACTAATATTGGTCCTAGAGGAAGGCTGAAAAAAAATGCACCTCCCTCTTCGTCTTTATAGGGGTGGAGGACTAGGGATACGTAACTTTGCATTTACTGTTAAAAATATGGCGCCTTTTCTGGTTGGTTTGCTGAACTGCTTTTCCCCCCTATTTTATTTTATTTTATTTTTTCTTTATTAAAGCTTTTTATTTGCAAAACATACGTATGGGTAATTCTTCAACATTGACCCTTACAAAGCTTTCCATTACAAATTCCCCCCCCAATCCCCACTCCTTCCCTAGATGGCAGGAAGTCCATTACATGTTAATTATGTTAAAATACTTGACAAATCGAATATATGTATACATATTTCCACATTTATCTTGTTGTGCAAGAAAAATCGTATCTAGAAGAAAAAAATCTGAGAAAGGAAACACAATGCAAGCAAACATTGATAGAGAGCATGAAAATGTTATATTGTGGTTCACATCTCACATCCCTCTCTCTGGGTGTATATGGCTTTCTTCACTGAACAATTGGAACTGGTTTGAGACAATTCTTTGTTGCAGAGAGCCATGTCCATCAGAATTGATCATGTAATATTGTTGTTGCTGTGTATGATGATCTCCTGGTTCTGCTCGTTTCACTCAGCATCAGTTCATGTAAGTCTCTCCAGGCCTCTCTGAAATCGTCCTGCTGGTCGTTTCTTACAGAGCAATAATATTCCATAACATTCACATACCATAATTTATTCAGCCACTCTCCAATTGATGGGCAGCCATTCAGTTTCCAGTTTCTAGCCACTACAAAAAGGGCTGCCACAAACATTCTTGCACAGGTGGGTCCCTTTCCCTCCTCTAAGATCTCTTTGGGTTATAAGCCCAATAGAAACACTGTTGGGTCAAAGGGGATGCACAGTTTGATAACTTTTTGAGCATAGCTCCAAATTGCTCTCCAGAATGGTTGGATCCGTTCACAGTTCTACCAACAGTGTATCAGTGTCCCAGTTTTCCCATATCCCCTCCAACATTTGTCATTATCTTTTCCTGTCATTTTAGCCAATCTGACAGGTGTGTAGTGGTACCTCAGGGTTGTCTCTGATCAATAGTGATTTGGAGCACCTTTTCATATGACTAGAGATGGTTTTAATTTCATCATGTGAAAATTGTCTGTTCATATCCTTTGACCATTTATCGATTGGAGAGTGGCTTGAATTCTTATAAATATGAGTCAATTCTCTATATATTTTAGAAATGAGGCCTTTATCAGAACCCTTATATGTAAAGATGATTTCCCAATTTATTGCTTCCCTCCTAATCTTGACTGCATTGGTTTTGTTTGTACAAAAACTTTTTAACTTAATATCGTCAAAGTTATCTATCTGGTGTTCAAATAAGAGTTCCAGTTCTTCTTTGGACATAAATTTATTCCATCTCCACAGGTCTGAGAGGTAAGCTATCCTATACTCCTCTGATTTGCTTATAATATCACTTTTTCTATCTAAATCATGAACCCATTTAGATCTTATCTTGGTATGTGGTATTAGGTGTGAGTCAAGCCCCAATTTCTTCCACACTAGTTTCCAATTTTCCCAGCAGTTTTTGTTGAATAGTGAGTACTTATCCCAGCAGCTGGGGGCTTTGGGTTTATCAAGAATTAAATTGCTATAGTTATTGCCTAATTTGTCCTGTGATCCTATCCTATGCCACTGATAGACTGCTCTATTTCTTAGCCAGTACCAAAAGGTTTTGATGACTGCAGCTTTATAATATAATTTTAGATCTGGTACAGCAAGGCCACCATCATCAGCTTTTTTTTTTCATTAATTCTTTGAAATTCTTGACTTTTTGTTTTTTCAGGTGAATTTTGATGTTATTTTTTTCTAGATCTGTAAAATAATTTCTTGAGACTTTGATTGGTATGGCACTAAATAAGTAAATTAGTTTGGGTAGTATTGTCATTTTTATTATATTCGCTTGGCGTACCCATGAGCACTTGATGTTTTTCCAATTGACTAGGTCTGACTTTATTTGTGTGGAGAGTGTTCTGTAGTTTAGTTCGTATAGTTTCTGACTTTTCCTTGGCAGATAGATTCCCAAATATTTTATACTATCGACACTTATTTTGAATGGAATTTCTTTTTGTATCTCTTGCTGCTGAACTTTGTTGGTAATATATAAAAATGCTGACAATTTATGTGGATTTATTTTGTATACTGCAACTTTGCTAAAGTTGTGAATTGTTTCTAGTAGTTTTTTAGTTAAGTCTCTAGGGTTCTCTAAGTATACCATCATGTCATCTGCAAAGAGTGATTTCCCCCCTATTTAAAAAAATTGTTATAAGGGTTGGCTCATTGAGTAGGGAGAGAGAGAGAGAGAGAGAGAGAGAGAGAGAGAGAGAGAGAGAGAG